>JAUPFP010000011.1:5253254-5440754 GCA_036925085.1 Brachycybe producta | reverse complement strand
GCATACGGTTGAATTTTCAACATTTGCAATGCACTTTAAGCATTCCTTGCCATATACGGAGTTTAGTATAGTTTCCAATGTCATCTCTACTTGGTGGGCTGTAACCAGGACGAAGTTTTTGTATCAATTTTATAAGTTCTGGATGTTCTACAGTTCTGAAGGAGAAGAATTGGTTGCAAAAATATATCGCCTAATTTGTTCATCCAGTTCCTCTTTTTGTGGTTTTGTAGTTTTTACAAGATAGGCCCAACTGCCATAAACCTGGTGTGGTTCGACTTTTTGATATGGCTTGTTTCTTTTTGGGGGGTTCAGATGATAAAAAAGAACCAGAAAATGATGTGCCAGCACCTAAATTAATGTCATTTTTGAGATTTGATGGAATATGGTTAGAATGAAAATTGTTTTTACTTTGTGATGTTTGCTGTATTAGATCTTCATCCACTACTTGTCACTACTTACAGGGTATTCTTGATTGCATTTCAAAATATGAAATTTTAACCGTTAAACAATTCCTTTTATTTCCTTAAGACATCGCTTGCATTGTTCTCGACAGTAAGTCGAGATTTTCTCTTCAAAAAATCCCAAATTGGATCTTTTTTTCGTCCACAAGATGCCATTTTTTCTAAATTTCTTCAGCTTTTACTCTTGTAGTAGTGATGAAATTGCCAAGTATTTTCGCAAGACTCATTTTCCTTTGTCTGCCTACAAGGCTTCTGGTAAACCTAAACGTATCCTTCCACAGGATGTTAGGTGGAATATTCTGACTGTTTAGAGATACATGTCAACAACTGGGGTACACTAATGACCATCTGGGAAGAACACAGAGACAAGATTGATATCAATATACGAAACAAAGTCCTGAATCTGGGAATTAAACGAAATGCAGAGGATCTGCTTGCACTGTCGAAACCTATTGCCATTGCCTTGGATGTGGTACAGAGAAAAGAATCAACAATAGCTGATTCAGTTGAGGCCTGGAAGAATTTACAGATGGAATTTGAACAACAACATGTTTCAGAAAATGTTGAAGTTGCTTTTAAGGATCGCATGAAACTTGCATTCAAGGCATAGCATTCTTTAGCTAACATGTTGCATCCGAAATATACTGGTAAGAGACTGACAGCTGATGGAAATGCCCAAGCAATGAACTGGGTTGCAGAAAATCATCCTGACATCATGCCATTAATGATTAAATTTCAATGTGAAAGTGCCCCATTTCAAAAGTGTTTGTTTGCAGAAAGTGTAGTGAATGATGTTAAGCCTACAGAATGGTGGAGGTCACAAAGTCGCTTTTTGTCACAGGATCTACTAAAAGCTGCACTGCAGCTACTGTCTGCATCAGCGTCTTCAGCAGGAGTGGCAAGATTTTTTTCTGCTATGGGCTATGTTCATTTCCATGTGCGAAATCGTTTGGGTGCCACAAAGGCTGCATTGCACAGCTTGCATTTCTATTGAAAACTTTAAATGAACCAAAAGTCTAAAAGTTTTTTTGTACTTTTTTGTTTATTTTTCAGATTTTGATTTGGTGTGATGGTTATATGATAATTCATAAGCATATTTTGTTTTTGTATTTATTCATGCTTCGTTTTTTTTCTAAAAAGGTGTTTCCATTTTAGTGTTTTTTTTCTTCTTCAGTTATCTTTGCTCAATTTTTTTTATAAGTTAAATAAAACATTCAGATACTATAATTACATTATTCATAATTAAATTAATATTTATAAAAAATTAAGATTTAAATAAAAAAACTTAATATTGGACAACTTTAAAATATGAAAAATAAGCATATTGCCGCTACTGTGTATTTTATTCGTGCGTATTTTATTGTACTTGTGCAGGTCGTGGTGACTTGATTGTGAGTGGGTTGAAATGCCGGCCATAGCAAACACGAGTAATAACTGCGACCTCATCGAAGCCTCCCTTCGAACCTCTTTGGAGGCAGGAGGTGGGAATGGATTGAGGTTGTCTTTGGAGGACAGGTTGGCTTCGTCTGCAAAGAAAATTCTTCTCACAAAAATAGACTATTGTCCAGCCGAGAGAGAGTACACGACAACGCTGAAAAGCTTGCAAACAAAATACATTTGTCTGAACTCGGTTTCAGAAAACAATGATGTTGCCTCTAGTCGGAAAGAAGATAATCGTGGTTTGTAAAGAAATAAATGAACGTACATAAGAAGAGAAGATTTAAGTATTGGTTTTCTTTTTTATATAGTGGCAACGGCGTCTCAGGTCGCGAACGGGATGTCGAAAGAGGATAACGGAGTAACCTCGTGGCCTGAGGGTAGCGACGACGGCATTCCGGTGCCACGAGTCATAATACATCCATCTGACAATGTTAAGCTCGGTTGGCTTCGTGTATACAAGATTGGTGCTGGTCTGGCCAATCTTGGAAACACTTGCTTTCTGAATGCAACTCTCCAGTGTCTGACTTACACTCCTCCTTTGGTGAATCATTTGATAGAGTTTAACGAGCACTCGTCCGCCTGTAAGTTCGTAAACTTTATTGCGAGTGAACTTCTACGTTTGTTTTTAATCGTCTAGATACATTCCTGTATTTTTTGTTGTTCTATAGGTAAGAATGTCGGCTTTTGTATGATGTGCGAACTTCAGAGGCATATACGAAGGGCCCTGGATAAAAACGGTGAAATCATACGACCACAGTGTATTCTACAAAAGCTCCGATGTAAGGAGATTGTCTGTAAAGTGGGTAATTTGAATGTTGATGGTAGTAAATAAAAATTGTGTAGTGTTTGGGGCTTAGCAATTTCATAGTTAACGTGTTGCTGTGTTTGGGTAAAATGTAGCTTTATCTGAAAGACTTCATTGTGTATTAGTGATATTCACAACTAGAATTGAAGATTGAAAGTCAATCCACCATTTACGATTTTTAATCAATCTTTTCGATTTTCATGAATTTTTTTAAGGTACTTTTTATGCGCCCGCTAAATCACTAGCGTGCATAATACTGTAGCTTATGAAAAAAATATTGGCATCTTGTGGTGTTTACCAATTTGGTGCCTGCCCTTTTGGGCATCGTGACAAATCTTATGTGCTTTTCCACAGACTTTTTAAACTAGAACGAAAGCCCTTCTTTGACAGGTGTGACAGTGATAGCCTTATATACAGTAATATTTCCGATTGGGAACATTTAGAGTAAATACTTTGCTTGATCCAGGTATAAGCCTGCCTTGCTTTGAAAAAATGAATACACGCGTTATTGCGTGTTGCGTATTGTGTTTTCAATTTACCTCTCACTTCTCGAGTTCTCTACCAAAGAAATGATCATATTTACTACCAATGTAAAGTGTGAGATTAAAGGTGACCACCTCTACTGTAACCCACGTGGGTTAAATTTTATTACTTGAACAAAGCGTGATGCAATAAAGCAAGCTTTGCTGGCTGCCAACTTTAAACGTTTAGGGGTTCTGTTGAAATTTGATGATTTTTCACAAAAATGAGGTAAACGGAGGAAAAATTAATTGAAAATTCTAATGTAGCCTACGAAGAAGCCCATCTAAAGAGATGTGTATACTGGTTAATTTTCACTATTCTAGAGTGTGTAGTTTCTGAGAACATTCGTGCACAAAGAAAGTGAAGGAGAGATATAGTCAGCCCTTAGCAAATTATGATATTAGATATTAGAAGATGCTAATTTAGCTGTGAAACAGGGGCGTAGCTAGGCAACCGCAAGACCCGCAACTGCGGGAGGGCGCAGGAGGTTTGGGTTTGCAAAAAACGAAATGAAAGTTTTGTATTTTCAAAAATAATTGACTAAATTAAGCGAGTGATTCCGAATCGCTCGCTTAATTTATTCTGTTAATTTCGAAAATAAATCGACTTTCATTTAATATTTACTTTTAAAAACTACATACTTGCACCAGTAAATCTTCATAGAGATTAATGGGCATGGTGGAACAGTGGTAGGAATAGTCGGGAAAAATTAGTAGGAACAGTCGGAAGGTTAGGTTTAGTTAAATTAAGCTTGTTGTAGGGGTCTGAGGGCACAGCCGGCAGTTTTTAAAGAAGTATTCTTATTAAATCAAATTAGTCCATTGTTCGACTGTTCCCTAATTTGATTCACGTGAAGAACGGTCGGAACAATGGACAAATTTGTTTTAATAATTCTTTAAACCCACCCCCAGACCCCCTGCAACAAGCTTAATTTCCTAACCTTCCGACTGTTCTTACTGTTGTTCAGACGTAGCTGTTCCGTCGTTCATCAAAATAGACCCCCACCCAGTATAAGGGCTATGTGGAGAGGGAGGTAAGGGGCGCAAAGTTTTAAGTGACAGGGGAGGGGGGCAACCAAGCTTAGCTACGCCACTGCTGTGAAACTAGTATATTAGTTGATGATTAAAAAAAAATGCAATTGAAAGGTCAATTGAAAATGTAAATTCATTGGAGTACATTCATTACGTGTTCAACGTCTCGTGTTCTTTTTGAACAGGTTGTGTAATTTTTTGTATTCTACTTTGGATCTTACTTGAATAAAATTTAGTTGAACAGTGAGATTTTATGAAATTTTACTTAAAGATCAAAATTGGTTTCTTTAAAACCGTAACATATTTGGGTTTTTATTTGATTGAATCATATCATGTGATGATTGATCAGTAGGATCATAAATTGCATCGAAAATACATTTTGGAAACCAATTATATTGACTACTACCATAATTGACCTCAATCGATATTGAAATGTTCCAGTTTTCTGCAAAAGTTTTATTTGTTTAACATGATTGTTTTTGTTTCTGTAGCTATTGCCGCCCACATGTCTTGGGGTCGTCAGGAAGATGCTCACGAGTTTCTTCGCTATGTCATGGAGTCTATGATAAGCTCTTCGCTCAATGGCTATTCAAACGCAAAGCTGGATAGGGTCAGCTTTGAGACAACTGTTGTGAACCAGATTTTTGGTGGTTACCATCGTTCGCAAGTGAGTTGCTTGCGATGTAAGGAGAGAAGCGACACGTACGACCACTTTATGGACCTCATGCTTGACATAAAAAATGTACCAAGTCTGGAGAAAGCTATGGAGAACTTTGTTCAGC
This sequence comes from Brachycybe producta, assembly GCA_036925085.1. NCBI lineage: Eukaryota > Metazoa > Arthropoda > Diplopoda > Playtdesmida > Andrognathidae > Brachycybe > Brachycybe producta. The sequence continues at coordinate 5,435,713 of JAUPFP010000011.1, read as the reverse complement.
CTGAAGTTCTGGACAGTGAAAATGCTTACATGTGTCCTAACTGTAAACAGAAGTGTCCTGCCAAAAAGAGGTTCACTATTCATCGCGCCCCTAACATTGCTACTTTTCAACTTAAAAGGTTTTGTTTGATGTGGTGGTTATTGTACTTAACGAGCCTGTCGAGTAAAACTTATTTTCGTTTTCAGGTTTGATTATAGCCGGTCGTTAGGTGGAAAGATCACAAAGCACATCGCGTTTCCTGAGAAATTTGATATGCGCTTGTGTATGTCACAGAAACAGGTGGGTCAAATTTTTTACCTTTTGAATGTTACTTTTAAGAAAAATTTGGATGTGCCACTGATGTCAATGGGACGATATAGCGGCACTAACATCGTTAATACTATTGTGTGAGAAAAACCGTTATTAAAATATTTCTAATGACTTAAAAATAGGAAACATATCAAATGATTAAGAAAAGAAAATAAGCCTACCTTTATAATTTGTTGTATTTTCGATTAATCATTCCAATCACATACACATCTGACAAACAGGGGTCATTTTTCCATTGGTTCGGTATCTATTTGTCACTAGGCGACCTAAAGGATAAATAAATCTACCCTGAGAGAGGGTTTTTATTGAGCTTTAAAACGGGAACACTACAAATTATGGAAGTGAGCTATTATTTTTTTAGTCGTTACAACGACTAAAAAAATATTAGCTCACTTCCATAATTTGTAGTGTTACCTTTTATATTTTAATTAAGAAACTTCAAAGCAACGTCATACAGATGGTGCTGATTCTTATTTTCTTGGGGTTAGAAGAAAAAAAAGTTTTCAAAAATACTTCTAACGACTTATACAATATAAACGGTATGTCATGGTTAAAAAAAAATAAAATTAACTTACCTTCATAACTTGTTGAAATTTCAATAAAACGATCACAAGAGGCGAAAAAGGTCTAACCATGTAAACGACTAGCAAACTTTTCCGTTGGAAGAACAGTTCTAGGGCTACTGAGTCAGGCTTTTACTCCTCTTGTGTGAGTTTAATCGGAATATGTCAGATTATCAAAGTAAGTTAATTTTGTTTCCTTAATCATGACATGTGTTTTATATTTTAATTTAAGACTTTAATTAAATTTTTGCGAGCGCCATCCATGTCACGTTGCTGAAACAACATTTCCGGAAAGCAGCTTACAATCTTAAATATATATTTAATATTGTGCACGCTACAAGTCTTTAACGATGCGAGCGCCATCCCATTTTTAGGAAACAACGTTTATTTATAGGATCTTAATTTTTTCTCTCATGAATTCTTTAAGTTACCATAGTTGCTCAACATTTTTTTGTAGTTTTGTTAGGTTGCCGAATTAGTTCATTTTGTCGTAGGAGTTCAATGTAGTGCTGCTGATTTTCTTGTGGTAATATTTTAACTTTTGTTAGAATTTAGGGGCCCCAAAGTTCTCGCCCAAAGGTCAAAAAAGGGAATCATGGACACTGTTCAGATTCCATTTAAACTCGCCTTAGTGATGAAAACCCATGAGAAGTAGCAGTCACGCAATGAAGCTATTATACGTAGTGGACCTTTACGTCGTAGTTTCCGATTATATACCGTCTCTACAATTTTATTGCTTCTGAAATGAAGAATAACTAGAGTTATCCACGTTCGCTTTTATTCAGGGGGCGTGGTTTTAACCAAAGACAACTAATTTTTTTTATAAATTGTACTGAATTTTTTGGTTTTTGATAGAGGTGGGACGAATCCTAAATTTTCTCGAATCCAAATCCTAAAAGGTTCTCGAATCCCTCCAATCTCCCATGTCTCGAATCTTTCATATAAGAATTCTAAATTATTTATTAAGAAGATACAAATAAATGAAATAAATTAAATTATTAACAATAATTACAGTGTGGCACTCAGGGTGATATTCGTAATCCGGGCACCACCGAAATTGTAACAATCGCTGTTTTTTGTTAGTGAACGCTTCTATTGGACGTTAAAACGAATTTTACCAAAGTTTTTAACAGTTTTTTTAAGGTTAGGATTTGAAAGACGAAAAATGCGCGAAGATTCGAGTTTTCAAAACTCGAATATTTTTCAAGATTCGCGCGATTCGAGGATTCGAATGTTCCATTCCTAAAAAAAAAAAGTTATCAAAAATTTAGTATATGAGTATTATGAGTGAAAAACGCCATTGCATTTTTTAATTCAAAGTTCAGGTTGTTTTGCCACAATATCTAAGAAACAGTTTTATTTTCTATTTTTGCTAAAACGAATGTTTCAATAAAGTAGAACTGTACGAAAAATATGTTTGTTGTTTTTGAAAACGTCGTTTGGAAACGTCAATATAGCACGTACACTGCTTTAAGATCTCTATGTTAAATTTGTATGAAATTTTCGATTTGCACAGTTTAATTTTCAGGTTATTATTTTAGCATTGCATTTCATTAATGGTATGGCATTAGTTTTTAATTTCTATAATTTCAATTTTTTGTTTTGTTATAAAGGGCCCTCCAATCATGTATCTTCTTTATGCGGTTCTAGTACATCAGGGTCCATCGTGTAACTCTGGACATTATTTCTGTTTTGTACGCAACTCCAACAATTTATGGTACTTAATGGACGATAGTAAGGTTAGAGATTAATTTGTTTTTCTTCATTTTCAGCCATTACTTAAAATTAATGTTTTGCATTCATTGTATTTCGTACAGGTGCGTCAGGTGAGCCTTAATGTAGTCCTCAGTCAACAGGCATACCTCCTGTTTTACACACGCATTCCAAACAATGGGCAATTGCTGAAAAGTCCATTGCAATTGTCCACGTCCAATAATCGGGTGCCATTTTCCCATCAGTTGTCCAACAGTAATTCTCTCGTAAATGGTACTGCTGGTAATCCCGTGAATGAACCATTCAGTCTCCCTCTCATTCGAAAGCCAAACATGTTGGCTCCGAATCTGTTGAAGCCAAAGTCATGCCTTATGTCCACTGCCATGAGTACTACTGCCACTGTAAAGTCCACTCTCCCTTTAACTGCCAATACCTCATCAACGAGCAGAGATCAAGTGACGTTTGACTTCAAACTGAAGTCGGGAGCCATTGGAACGAATGGTAGTGGTGTGGGTAATCACCAGTCTCAAGTTGAAAATTCTAGGTCATCGTCGTCTTCGTGTTTTAGTGCATCTAAAAACTGCACGACAAGCGATAACAATCAGCAAAAGCATCCACGTATTGTGATGCAAATCAAAAACGGTAAAGTTTATAATTATCAGCAAGGTTGGGGTCCTTCAGGTTCTAGCTCACTTTCTTCTGCTACTGATAAAAATACAACGGCATTGTCTTCTTCCGGTTCAAGTTTAGTTCCTTACACGCCTGATTCTTCGGAAGAATCTGATCAAGATAACAGTCGCCTTAATAGTCCTTGTGCTGCCGGTTGTGTGATCTTATCGTCAATTACAAAACGTCTCGACTCAAGGGTAGAAAAGGGAAGATCTTCCTTTCATGGTGAGCCTTGTGCACCACATTTAACTGTGTTAGCTTCGAAGTCGAAGGGGTTTGACTCCGGAAAGGGTGCCCAAAACGAAGTTCAAAACACAACGAATAACAGTAACGTAGATGCAGCTGTCGTGGCAAAGAAGGAAGACAGGTTATTGAATGGCATGTCTAATAAAAAGCATATGTCGAACAGTGACGATTCACAGTTAAGTGTCGTCGTTGGACAGAATTGCATTGGAGCCAAAGTAAATGCAACATCGCCATGGATAGTGGTTGATAGTAGTCAACAATCTCCTTCTGTGGCTTCTGAAGGGAGTAACAACTCTGTAAATTCCACCACCGGATGGACGGTTATGGATCTAGAAAAGGAAAATAGTAATTCGAAAACGGATCGTATTTATGGACGCTGGTTAGTTTTTCCAGCGGTGGATGTATCAAACAGTGACACCGGTGCAGCTACAATGAATGGAATCAAGAAAGTTTCATCATCTCCTGTTGCAAGTGCGGAAGATGGCGATGGTACAACATTATTGAATTTGGAAACTAGCTCGAAAAAGTGCAAAGCGTTTAGTTTGGGGAGGGATGGGGAACCTTCAGTGAACGTTGGTAGATCTTCAAGTGGCGACTTTCAACATGTTGACAGACGCAGGACTTTGGGATCTCTTGTCACACTGAATAATTCTCTACCTGGTGACGGTGTGTCTTGTATTACAGACGCAGAAAAATCAGAAACTAAGTGCAGGTTATCGTCTTCCGAAGAAACCGATAGTCTTGCTCGACGTAGGGCTAATATTGATTCAAGTTCAATACCTGATCGTGCAACTCTAGGACATGGGAATGACTGTCATTCAAATGAGAAATCGGTTGACATCAGTTGTAGTTCTTTACTAAATGGACATGGCTCACATTGTTCGGACATTCAGGCCACAAAGCGTCATAAAAAGAGGAAAAAAAACAAGAGAGACCGTGAAGGTAGTGGTGAAGATGCGAAGAGTAGGAAGAAAGCAAAGTAAGAATACTAGTTTCTGTTTGGTTATAGTCGTCTTCGTTTTATGTTTTAACTTTTTTTTATTAATGCAGGCACAGTGAAGATGTCGATAATTTGTATAAGGGGGACTGCGATCTAAATGCTGGACCCAGCAAGAGGAAACGACGCCGTTCAAGTGGAAGCAGTGGCGGCGAGAGCAACAGCAGTTGTGGATATGAACTAGAATGGGTGGAGAAAACGAAGGAGACACTTGAAGAAGAAGGAAATAAAACCGTGAACAGGCTTGGTTAGTCTTATTTCATAAACACTGCGTGAGGCTCGACTTTTGTTAGTCTGCTGAAAATTCGGGATGGTGAAATTTATGTTGTATTGTATAAGCCAAAAGTTCAGAGTATTGTTTATTTTTAATTTTAACTTAATATACTAGTTTTTACAGAGGAAACTCTGTTAAAGAGACCATTACCTCCAGAAATTTCTTGTCAAAATATTGTAAAGAATTATTCAACAATTACCAAAACGATATATTTTTTAATATAATTTATATAATTTAAAAAATTGAAAATCACTTGACTTCATGTAAATGAACTTTATCGGATAGATGCGCCACCAAACAACAGACATTGGCAACAAAGCCCCGCAAAGTATACTGCTCTGCTCGAATTCTGAAGTGTTGTCACCTCAAGTTACTTTCATTTGAATGTACCATAGATTTAATATTTGAATTATTCCACATAAAAGGTTGTACCGAGTTGAATATGAATAGGGAATACATGTGTTTGATTATAAGGAATTGTGTAAATGTGAGGTTACTACCTTTGCCACAAAAATGAAGTGGGGGGAGACTTTCGTTTTTGGAAATTTAAAATGGCGTTCTTTGGTGACTTGTGAAAAGTCATTTCATTTTTAAGTTTTTTATGGTTTTATTGACTTATTTTAAAATTTAAAAGTCGTTTTGACAATCATTGGGTAAGTCTTGAAAATATTTTGAAAATAATTTTCTGAAGGTAATGGTTTCTTTAACAACAGCGAAATATGTGAAGAATAACAAGCAATTTTTTTAAATTTAAATTTTTTTTAAAAGGATAAGTTGTCACTTACTATACGTGCAGAACGGAAAATCTTAGCCATATATTTCAAAGCGTAGACGGAAAATGACTAAAGTCGAATCGGAATAAAATAGACTGCTGCACAGATTCTGAATAACGACGAAAATGAATAACATCGAAAATCAACAAAAACGCGAAATTTAAATTATGAATAAAAGGTGAATGGAAAAACATGGAAATTGAATTGCATCGAAAGTGAATAAAGCTAAAACTCAACTGCAATGAGGCTGAATAATCTCGAATCTGAATAGCACCGAAACTCAATAATGGAGAAAGATGAAAGTGGGAAGGTTTCGGGCTGAGGACAAGCGTTTATTAATTACCCCTCACTAGTCTGTCAACACCCCGGGCTGATTTGAAATTCCTGTTTCCATGTTCTTGAGATTCGACGTTGTTCAGTTTCTATGTTAATCATTTTCTACATTATTCAGATTCTCCTCAATTCAGATTCACGATTGTTCACTTTCAATGATCTTCAAATGTATTGGAATTTTTCGGTATAGTTCAGTTTCTCTGCTATTCAGTTTCTATGAAATTCACTTTCTATGTTACTCCTTTTCTTAATTCAGTTTGATCTTGTTCAGGTTCGGTTTAATCGTTTTCGTTGCTATTAAGGCAACTCATCAAAGCTATGGCATGGTTGTGTTTTGCGCTTCTGTTTAATTTGAGTGTGTTTTCAATGTGGAAAAATAGAAAAAAAACTATTCTGAAAAACTGCTGAAAAATTAAAATTGTTATTTCTGGGTTTTTCCCAGAAATAACAATTTTAATTTTTCAGCAGTTTTTCATCCCTATGTATTTGTAAAGTTTTAACTGGTGTTGCTTATCTTTGTATTTTAACAGATTCCTGCACCACGGAATCAAAACAGGCGGATGTGAAAGACATGATGAAGCAAAAGCAAGTGGGTTATATAAAAATGTTGAACAGTGGCAACGTTCACTGTAAGCCGTGTGGTCAGCGATTCATGGACAATGGGTTGGCCACTTTGACTGAATTGTTAAAAAATGGGAATCGAGGTTACGGCAATGGAGGTTAGTGTTGCATGTAAGTTACTATAAGGAATTGCTTTTGAATTGTTATTTTTTTACAATTTAATCGGTAGTGTCTACGTGGGATGGGCAGCGAAGTTTGGTTGACAGAGACTCCGAGGCGGATTCTCACGTGGAACATTCCTGTCCTTATTATGAGGCTGGTTATGACGAAGAATATGACCGTGGAAGGGTATTTAATGTTAATCATATATTGTAGGAAAAAGCTTGCAATATTTATGAGTTGTTAATTCATAGGTGAAAAAAGTGAAACCGTTGGCGATACGGCCGCGTCATAACTTTGGGCCGAATAAATTTCAACGCGTATACGAAATGAAGACGACAGGGAACTATCTGAAGGTATGATTGTATTTCATTTTAATGTTTCAGTATAGAAATGAGCTTCGATTTTGATGATAGATTTTATCTAGGTCATATCTATGGAGTTATTATTTATGTTAATATAGTGGATATCTTTCATTATTTGATTTTGATTAAAAACAACTTAAGGGGCTACATCGCAACATTACTGTGAAAAATCTCCACAAGGAGCACTAGCATCGTTTTTTTATTGAGCCCATAGACCCAATGTTAAAGAAAAAATGTTAATTTTTAAAATACGCAGTTGCGGCGATATGTTTATTTTACTTATTTAATGTTGTCCAATATTAAGTTTTCAATGTGCAATGTGCACCTTAAATATACGCTGATCGAGTGATAGAATGACAAAAAATTGGTAAGTGCGGTTATATTTTTAACAACTGCTTATAAATCGCGAATTTCTAACTGTTATGTAAAAAAATAAGAAGAAAAAAAAATCCATTAAAATGCTCGTAAAAATACTTCAAAATAATTTTAAAAAAGCCACAATTAAACCACAGTGAAGCGAACACATCGGTGCACGTGCTGATTTTTTTCTGGTACATATTTTTATGAGCATTTTAATGGATGTTTTTTTTTTTTTTTTCTTATTTGGAGTTTAACCATAACAGTTAGAAATTCGCGATTTTGAAATACCATATAGCATATATTTAAGGTGCACATTGGTGGACAACTTTAAATATGAAAAATAAATATATTGCCTTGACTATGAAAAATAAATATATTGCCTTGACTATGTATTTAAAAAAAACATTTTTTCTTTAACATTGGGTGTATGGGCTCAATAGAAAAACGATGCTAGCGCTCTTTGCGGAGATTTTTCGAAGTCAATTTCCGATTTTGTGATTTAGCCTTTTAACAATAATTTGTTTGTATGCATTTACAACTCGTGTTTCATCATTTTGTAATCGTGAAATGTTTTGCAAAAAAATTATTTTTAATATTTTAATATAATTAAAATTATATTTCAATCTCGTTTACTCTTCTAGCATTATGAAAATTCTAAACAGTTTACTTCATACGAAATTTCTACCCATACCAAGAAGTGATGATGTTTTTCCCCCCAAAAATTGAATGGCATACAAATGTTATATTTAAAGACATGCAACTTTCTCAAATATTTAGTTGATTACATTTTTAATTTGTATATTGTTGTTGCCTTTATAATTTGTGTTAACGCTGAGTTGTTTTACGTTTTAGCGGCAGCAATACCGGTGGCATGTACCATACACGCCTTACCATGTGGGTGATTCTCGTCGTGGATCACGTCGTAACAGCCACAACTATTATCACAATGGCAACAGATCTAAACAGTTTTACGACAATAAGCAGCACTGACAATGAAGTATATATTTGAAGGTGTCTATTGATAATTGCCTTCTAACGGTATTGTAGTATTTGATCTTCAGTTGATAGCATTTTTTTTTTTTTTTTGGTTTGCAGTATTGGACTTAAATTATGAGAGGTACTCTGCACTGCAAGGACTTTCAAAAGATTACAAGAAATTTGGTCGAGGCAGATGTGTACTCTTTATAGAAAGAAAATTACCACAGTCATTGGTGACTTATCCCTGCCTTATATGAACTGTATATAGTATTCATAAAATGAAACGCTGATGTATGCGACGACATTCAACGTACTATTATTATTATTATTATTATTATTGAACAGATAGTGTTTGTATCTGTAAATAACGGCATTAGGATTTCGAAGATGTTTCGACTTGGAGTGTGTTTGTTTTTATTGGTGATGTTGTTAATGTTAACACATAAGTTTCAGATTTATTGTTTTATAGCTGGCTGGAAACGTTTGAAAGCAATTTGTTGTAATTTTGTGGACCCATGAGGGTGTAGGGACTTGCTTTTTGTTTTCAAATGAGTTCATCGCATTTACAGTCATCAGTGACTCATCACATAACAAAAAAAGTATCGAATCGTTTCACTTATGTGTAGTTGTTAGCTTTTTATTTTATATTTGTAAATGCAATTCTAAAAAGTATGTGTGTGTGTGTCTATATAGTCTCTCTGACATGACTGAAATAAATAACACCATTTTAGACCAATTAATTAATGAAGTATGATTATAAATGACACGGGTATAATAGTGGAATGGTGTGATTAGAACTCCGAATTCAGTTGGAGCTAAGAGAAAATGCAATAAAGGAAAATGGAAGATTACATTGTCAGCTATGAATACGGTTATTTATTGTTTTAACTGCCATTTTGTACTGTATGCAGCGTGGCAGATGTCTTAGACTGATTTTATTTAACTTTTAAATCTTCGTTACTAAATCAGCATCGTTACATAACATTACTTTGTCTCTAATGTATGATGTAGTTGTGGAGACAGCACATGGGCTTCCTGTTTGCAGCACCTATCAGAGGGGGGCGGCTCACAATTTTAGAGGCCTGAGTATGTTAGAAAAAAAAATATAATAGTCCAACGATTAAAAAGTAGCTCGCTAACTATAATAGTTTTTGAGTTAACACTAGTAAAAAAAAAGCATGCATTTTTTGCCCTTTTTAATTTGTTTAATAAATAGTTCTCAAGCATTAATTTTTACCCCATATTTTTAAATACTGTGGATTGACTTGAAACTTTAAAATTGTCATTTCAAAAAATAAACGAGAAAGTACTATGATCGTTTAAGCCATACCTCTGTTAAAATGAGTCGGGACATAGGAGATCAATCAGACAAGCATGGTCTGAACATAGTCTACCTCAGCACGGTCAACAGCTGCACAGTGGTGACATGGCGGGATAGTTGGCAAACCACAAGACAGGTCTGCCATTGGACAGATACGGTTGCTTTTTCTGCGAAACACTAGCGCTGTCTGGCCTTTCCCTGAAACTCCCAATCAACTCCTGCCATTAATAAAACACACAATGCATTTGTAAATGATATAGAATTGGTTTTAATATGAAAGAATTACTCTGTACAACAAACAACTGTTGACCAACTTGGCCTTACTGTAATTGATGGTTGGATGTACTACCATCCTGTGGGGTTGACTGAGACTCCGGTTTAGTTAAACCTATGCTGGTCTTGGCCATACTGTATGGCATAGGAGTAGAGATGTTAGTGACGAAGAGGCTTACGTTTGGGCTGTGTTCTGTGGGCTGTGTTCTAAAGAAGGCTGGAGTGCCATTGGCAAGGACTGCAGACTGAGAAATCATCAAAATGTTTTTTCTTCTGAGCCATGCACCATGATGATGCCATGGTCACTGCTGGTAATGGCAGCCTGCCTCCTTTGAGCTCACGGAGCTCAAAGGCCTGAAGGAAAGGTGTCAGTCATGATGCTGGAGGTGGGTGTACCCACACCTCTCGCCAGGCCTGTGGTGTGATGGAGGAATACCACTTCCTAGATCCCTGAGCAGTTCTTCAGGACTGATAGCAGTTCTTCGGGACTGAGTCTCAAGGAAATGATGCAGGGAGTTGGTCTCCACTGCCTGTGCGTCAGAGCCTTGCTGCCTTGATATGTGCACCTCAAGTGCTGGGGTCTGCAAACAATTATCTAATGAATTTGATTGTGGACAATTGGGCCGATGTCTCAATACTGACTTTGTTTATAGCCCAGGAAATAAATATGCTGGTAAAGAAGCTGGAGCTTCCCGTCGGCATACCGATCATGGAGTTAAAGTTCCATCGTAAGTCGATAACTGCTAAATTCCTCGTGACAGGGAGAAAGAAGTGAATCTCTGGGTTGACCTCCTGAGTTTTTTTGGGCACTACTAGTTATTATCCAGGAGGCTTTTTGGGCAGCACACCCTGGAGATATTTATGCTTTAATGCAAGCATGTCAAACTTGTGGGCCACATGTGGCCCATAATGAATATTTTTGTGGCCCAGCCCCTGTCAGATCCAGGATTACTGACATTCAACTGGGATCAGTTTTGAAAGTAATCACTACAAACAAGATTTCCCCTGAAGTAGGAAAGATTGTAGCAGAGAAGAGATGCCAAGTGTCCATGTTCTTTTCTCTACTGTACTTTTCGAAATAAACGTACGTTTCTATAAAAATTGAAGTTTTTGTTTTTTTGTGGCCTACATAAACTTAGACCTTGTTTATTTGGCCCGTGTTACCCTTTGAGTTTGACATGCTTGCTTTAATGCATAGTAACTACCTACTGATCTCTTGTGATGATAAAGAGTTTGCCTCTGGTGCAGGTGTAGGCCTTGGAGGCATTGCATGATCCCTTAGCATGAATGGTACCTTTGTACCGTTTGAGGTTTAGTGCCAACCCCAATGTTTGCGGTACAAGATGGGATCTTGGGACTGACCATGTTTCATCTACCTTCGAGGTAAGGTTGCCAATTCACAAACATGTAAGGGCTAGTTTGTGTCTGGTGGAGTATGCTGGCCATGGACAGCTGCTATTGTGGAACCACATCATAAAATCTTGGGAGGTTCAGGAGTACTGGCCATTGCAAGGATTGTGGAGGCAAGTCCTGATGATACACACTGCAAATCGCTTGAAAATATTAGGAAAGCTCTTATGGCCCTGAAAATGGGGAAAGGAGTGGCCACCACTCAATTCATGGAGGCCACCATTGTGATTAAACAGGATAGGACCAGGGTGCAGTCCAGATAACTATGAAGGAAATTCCTTCATAGTGGAGCATTTGTCCAAGTTGAGAAGGGCAGCCAGTGCCACAGAAAACCAGTCTCAAGCCACCAGCATGCAAAAGGAGTTTAAACTCGATGAATCTTTGTTTTCTGCTAGAATCTGTTGGCCACAGTGGAATTTCGAAGTGCTGTCTCTTGGTCTGTGCAGTGGCCAGTAGCACGTAGAGAAGCTACTAAGTCAGGCTGTTGGGGTAAACATCAGCCGACTTCCACTGAAGAAGTTTTCTCTCAGGGGCCTCACAGATGGTTCAGTCTGGTTCGACTACCTGGAAGAAGATGGCTGAGCCACATAACACTTCAGGGCTTCGTGTTCGAGGAACGAGGTGTTCCTGAACAACCAAGAGAATGGAGTGCTACCAATACCATGGCTATTTCTTCTTGGCAGAGCCACTCCTGTTTGACGACCCAGTTTTGCTCCTTTGTGGAGCAAGACTAAACCTCCTGTGTTGTCTGCTAGGCACCTGTTGTAGGCTGCCAGGCAGATGACACAATGGCCAGCAAAGGGTCACTGTCCTCCCTCAGGTGGAGCAGCCTGGGGGTGGTATATAATGGCAGTGGCCATTATAACCTGGGCTGGATGGGCTGAATGCATGTAATGTTGTGCTCCTTCAATTTCAACAGGTGTCCAAGATGGCCACCATTCATCTATTGATCATCTATTTTGTTTCTTCTCTGTTGGATGAATCATCCAGCAGATTTGCACATCTTTAGTGAGTGTTTTTATCATTTATTTATTGAATAAATATCTTTTTTAGTTTCACTCAACCACTGTTGTCCGTGTCGTTTATTTATTTATTAACTAGGGAAGTTACCACGGAGAGGGTGGGATACCGGTGGGGATTATGCCGTGTTTGGACTGTCCTGTTTCCGCCATGTTCTTCGTCATGTCGGCCGGTACTTCGTGTCGGGATCCACGGTGAGATCCATAGGGGATTCACCGTGGATTCTCCGTCATCTTTGGCGACCATTCAATCGTCGACTTGCAGGGAGATCTTCCGACCGACGCCACCCGTGGACACGGACGAACAAGAGGAGGGTTGGCCCGCGCTTCGACCCGTTCCAAGGGAGATCGAGCAGCGGTAAGTTGGAGAAAACTTGCCGGGGCATTGCAACAATTCAGTCGGGTCGTTACAATTGGTGGAGGCACCGGGTAGCGCTACTGCCAACCTCTCTTGTGCGAGTCGTGTATACACCGGTAGGGCGTGGACATTTGTCCACGGAACTACGGCTGAGCACGGCTTAGGGCATAGTAGTCCGGTAAAGGACCGTGGGGCACGGACGGTTTGTTTGTGATACCGCGGTGGTTACCGGGGAAAGCCCTAGGTTATCTGTAAGTAGGACGGTGGACACGGTGGTTGACCGTGTAGGACTGTCCGAACGCTGGACAACGGTGACTTTTACCATAAGTATACCGGTAGCACGGTGGTTTACTGTGCACGACCGGTAGAACACGGTAAAAAGGGTATTTTACCATAAGTAGACGGTGGATTGCGGAGTTTTGTTCGTAGATCACCGTTCGAGCACGGTAAAAGGTAGTTTCACCATTGGTGGACGGTAGATTATGGACTGTTGTCCGTGTATCTCCGTTCGAGTACAGTGAAAGTCACTCCAACAGTGAATTTAGCAGTGGGACACAGACTTTTGTCCGTGAAACCGTGGTTGTTGACTGTTATGCCGTTGTTTGATGGTGTTTTATGGACTTTTATCCGTAAATTCACCGAATTTCATGGTAGATTCCCTCGTTAGAGTGGGTGGCCATTTCTTCCCGTGTTCGCAAGGTGGAAATCGGCCAGGATCCTGTTTTTCCGATGTCTGGTCGGGAAAGCAGTCTAATGGAGGGGTTGGAGTTGTGTTCCTGCACTGTCGGCCGTGGTATTCGGCCGGTGGGACCGCAACTGGTTGAGGTTGCCGTCAGTAGGAATGGACATGGTGGTTCCACGGAGGAAGGCATCGTAGGGGGTGTCCCTGCAGACCGTCCTCTGCCCGAAGACTTTGTGACTGTGCGGCAGCACCGTGGTGGCAATGTCTCCGGTGGAACACTGTTAGACATTGAAGAAGGAGTTGGAAGGACTCCGGCTGGGACGGGCATATAGCTGATGGCCAGCCTGTTAACTTTCACCACCTCCTGTCTGGTTGACCGTGGAGGACCTCCCTTGCAGGGAGAGGTGGAGGGGTCCCAGTTGGGTTTCTCGGTTGATACGGCGTCATGGTTGGCATCGATGACCGAGGACCAACTCCGTTCGGTTGCCCGTGGGATTGACCACCTGCAGTTGCAGGGTGCAATTCCCATGGAAGAGGAACCAGAATTTTCACTGTCGCCCATGCACCAGAGGGGTGCATGGAGGAAGGTGCCACCGGCTTCGGCCGGGTGGATGCCTCCAGGGGAACTTGGACCACTCCTGCGGGAGTTGATTGGGGAGTTCCTCCGGCCGTTCAGCGACCGCAGGTCCACTTGGTGGATCCCACGGATGCTGAGCCTAATGCTGAGACTTCGGGGAACCGGAGCAGGGCACCACGGTGGGTAAGTACCACGCCGTGGATGTCTGCACCAGCCGTCCCATTGGAGATCCAGGCGTTTGGGTTTTTTAACCCGGTTCACTCGTTCATTCTGTATGATGGATGAGAGGACATAACGCCTTTTTTTCGGCAGTTCGAAGATAAAGCTCGGGCTCAATGCTGGACGAATGAGGCCAGGTGCAGTTTCTTTACGTACCTGCTGGATGGTCCGACTGCCAGTTTGGTGGACCTGAAGAGTACTACGATGATTCACCATGGATTTTCCGTCATCTTCGGTGGCCATTTGACCGTCGACTTGCGGGGAGATCTTCCGACCGATGCCACCCGTAGACGCGGATGGACAAGAGGAGGGTTGGAGTGTGCTTCGACCTGTCCCAAGGGAGATCAAGTGGCGGTAAGTTGGAAAAAACGTGCCGGGGCATTGTGACGATTCAGTCGGGTCGTTAAACCTGGAGCCATGGGTACAGTTAGTGTTAAACTACTTGAACCACATTGTGGCATTCAGTTGTGTGTTGGCCAGTATTGATGGTCATCAACCTGGTTCAAGGATTGTTTTGTTTAATGGACATACTGGGATGACATGCTGGGGCAGTTTCTATTGCCCAGTGCACTGCCCTACTCACCTAGCAATTGCTGGGATAGAACTTAGGAGGGATGCTGGGTCAGTATGTTACTGATACAGTGCTGGCATTCACATAGATCACACCATGTGCATGGTGGGCCTCCTAACCAGTCAGGTTCTTCATTCTGACTGACATTTTCTTTAGGTGATCATCGAGGAAAATTGATTCATTTGAGAAAAATGAGCTCCAACCAATTGAGTATGATCTTGGCTTTTGGTGGCAAAACACTCGAGTGAGCACGAAACTGGGCTGTTTGTCTAGTGGGTCCGGCATACACTCAAAGACAGGATCCTGCCAAGTAGAATGCCAAGTTAATAGGGGCAACCCAAGAGTTGGCTTGACTGACCTGTTCCCAAGGTGGAATGGGATAGTTGAGATGGTTGTCCTGGCTGGGTCTGCACTACCCAGAAAATGGTGTTTCTATGGAATGTAGTGTGGTAGCAGACAAAATCTTGATGCCACTCTGCTAAACTGGTTGTGGTGGCTAAATAGGTGACTGCCAATTTTTGTCTCTCCTGTCATAATGGACACCAATGGTGTCTATGGTGTATACTATGTCCCCAGAGGTGTCGCCAGAGGGTTGTCCATCGATAAAGCATGGTATTCACAGCTATTTTTACTAAATGGGAAAATGAACTGCAAAGCTTTTTGGACAGTCATTGGCAGGGGCGGATTTACCAATAGGCAGAGTAGGCAGCTGCCTAGGGCGGCAAATTTTTGGGGGCGGCAAATTGTAAAATTTTTTTTTTGGAAATTCGTAAAACAATAAACTGCCTAATACAGTGCGTTTCATATATATAGACGCACCCCAAAAATTGGTTATAACTCGAGTTATAGTCAATGGATTCACCTGAAATTTTCAGCATAAAGAGATCATCTTATATTCTAAACTTTCTGCTAGGCAGAAATTTTTTTCTTTAAAAGGTAAAAATTAAAAAAATTAAAAACTGGAAAATGACCGTTTCATAATTATAGACGCACTAATGAACTTTTCACTTTTATTAATTATTGTGACAAAATAACATGCTGAATCATTAAAAATAGTAAGGTATACGACTGTTATGATGTTTCAAAACTTAAAACATTCTTTTTTACAGAATTAAACAATATTTATAAGCAAATTTACCGAAATTCTACTGAAAAGGAGCTAAAATGGCAATTTTCAGCTTTGATATTGTATTATCATGATGGCAATCTGCTTAATCATCATGTACAATGATGTCCCAAACGTTTTCATCAGGATTTAAGTCCGGGAGACACGCCGGCCATTCGAGAGTGGTGATATTTTGGTTCCGTAACCATTCCTTCGTTAGGTTATTGGAGGAAACTGGGCCATTTTCTTGCTGGAATACTAAGCAAATGCTATAGAAGCGATGTAATATGGCAGTACATACCCTCGTAACATTGTCTGATAATCACTGATATTTATTTGGGTTGAAATAAATGCTAAGCTCGCGTTTCAAAAACTAAGCTGCTCGTTTGAAAGGCACTAAATGTTCCCCATAATATTAGGCTCCCCCACTGCCGAAATTTTGTTTAGGAAAATATTGTGCTTTTCTCGTAACATCCTTCCAATATGAAGAAAGAAAAAAAAACCGTCAGAATCATCGAGATTGAATTTTTTCACGCACTCAGATATGTCGGTGGTGGTGGCCTAACAATATGCGAAGTATTTAGCGCATTTGAACCAACCAAAAAATAATGTTTATTATCAGACAATATTATGATAGTGTTTACTGACCTGCCAAAGTCGATTTCCTAGCGTTAGCTTAGCATTCGAGCAAGAAAATGCACCAGTTCGCTCCAGTAATCTAAGGAATCAATGGTTACGAAACCAGAATATCACCACTCTCGAATGGCCAGGGTGTCCCCGGACTTAAATCTTACAGAGAACTTTCGGGACAACATCATACAATAATGATTTACAGATTGCTATGATTATACTACAATAGCAGAGTTGAAAAGTCCCATTTTAGCTGTTTCGGGGTAGAATTTCTGCAAATTTGCTTATAAATATTGTTTAATTCTGTAAAAAAGAATGTTTTAAGTTTTGAAACATCATAACAGTTGTATACCTTACTATTTTTAATGATTCAGCATGTTATTTTGTCACAATAATTAATAAAAGTGAAAAGTTCATTAGTGCGTCTATAATTATGAAACGGTCATTTTCCAGTTTTTAATTTTTTTAATTTTTACCTTTTAAAGAAAAAAATTTCTGCCTAGCAGAAAGTTTAGAATATAAGATGATCTCTTTATGCTGAAAATTTCAGGTGAATCCATTGACTATAACTCGAGTTATAACCAATTTTTGGGGTGCGTCTATATATATGAAACGCACTGTATAACTTGGTTGGCAAGAGTAATTGATGTAACAAGAGCCAGAATGACCACTTCCAACAAAACAGTTGACATTACCATTGTTAAAAGCATACAAAAGTAACTTTATTACTCTAAGAAAGTATAGGCCATGTGTTTTCAGTTGCTGCCTAGGGGCGGCAAAATGGTAAATCCGCCACTGGTCGTTGGGGGTAACCCAACAATCCTCCAGATAAGCTTCGCATTTCATCTGCAATTGAATGACATTTCATCTGCACACCTTTTGGAGTTTATTTGCTAAAGTTATAGCAGACAACATTAAGCCATAGTAGACAACATGTAGCCATAGAAAGGAAAATCAAACCCTTGCACATATTTTCCATATTGTCCATAAGAGAAATCCATAAAAAGTTCTAAAATACATGTAATTTTTTTTATTTCAATTGTGATGACCCTCATCATTTTATCTGTTGCATTGCCATGAACTAATACTCTTATGTCAGTGCACCTGTTACTATTCTTTTTTGCCTCTCAGTTCTGACAAAGAGAAATAATACATCTTCTGTGAAGTTGCTATGGAAATGAAAGGGAGCAACATGCACATGGGGCCATATGGCCTGTGAACACACAGCACACTCCATTTTTTCTGTCACTTTTCTGTTTTTTGGCAGTAAGTTTACTTTTTGGAATAGTTCATTTTGTTCACACTTCATTTTTTTAACGATAATGTGGCAACCTGGTCTGCTCCATTTGAAAAATTTTGATGGAGCAGACAAATTCCCTATGGTGGTCTGCCTGACAGCTACAGTAGGCTGTTAGGACGGATGCCATTTTGGTGCCAGCAGATCTCCCACCATTAAGTCAATGGGTGAGAGGTCAGAAGTCACCTCTGTCCCCTCCAGGTGGAGTTGCCTGGAGGTTTCCTGTAGCCTGGTCAGACACAGGTTCTGGGCAGTGTGTTGTGGACAAGAGACCTGAGAAGACCTGCGGGTGGAGTTCAAGGAGACCTCCATTGCCCAGCTTGGATCATCTTTTGTTTGTTTTTTGGCCTTTGTGTCTTTGGTTTTTTGTATAGTGCCTGGCTGGACAAAGTGTCCAGCCATTTCTGTAAATATCGGTTTGGGGTTAACACCACCATCCATCTCCGTCCTTTTTCGGCCGGTACTCGTGTCGGCTCGCGGTGAAACCAGCGTTTCACCGTGATATTCTCAGCGTAGCGACATGATTTTTCGTCGGGTCCATCGTGGGTGGCTCCTGGAAGCCGACACATCCCAAGGTTCACCGTGTGGAGGCGGCTATGGGAGCGGTCCCGTCCCCGTATTGGAGCCGGTTGACGGTAAGTTTTATTCGTTTAATTTAACTTGTATTGTGACGGTCCAGTCGGGACGTTACAATAATTACATTGCTCAACATTGGCACATCAATCTTGTGAATTTTGGCCCAATGTTGAGCATAGTAATAAAATGATTTTGAAGTGTTCCCAATAGTTAACATAGGCTAACATGATGACCCAGGAAGTTATATTAATTTGCATACTGTCAAATGATTGGCCAACTTATATGACATGACCAGGTTTGTATGTGTATATAAGTTTGGCCCGCATCTGTTTACATGTATGATGTCCTGTTTTTGTATGTGACTGCAGCTGCTGGCTATGCCCTTTTGTTGTTAAGTGATGTTCCTGTACTTGTGTGTGGCTGGTGGCTATACCCAGTTGCACTAAGGTCAAGATCCCTGGGATTGTCACATGAGAGTAACTGCTAGTTAGTGCAGAAGAGCTGCTGACAATGGATCGACAGACCACACATGAGTTAAATGAATTCAAATTAAATGAACCAAATAAAAATTGACTTTATTATTAATATTTTAAATTAAAGTACTAAATCAATAATTTTGTCAATAGTTTGTGTGTATATGATATTTAAAAATTAACTCAATATTTTAAGATTATTAACTAAATATATTGAATTCTATTGTAACAACCCGACTGGGCTCCAGTACAATACCCTAGTAAAACTTCCTTGTCTTACCGGATCCAGACTCCGTCAGGGGCCGGGATTGCAGCAATAGCTGCTCTCTCGCATGACGTGCCGGGGTGGTGCTGGCCAACTCGAGTTTGCTCCACCGAGTACCGACGGTCGGATGACCATTGAATAACGAAAGCCCATGGTGAAATTCACTGTGAGACTAGCACGAAATACCAGCCGATATGCCGAAACCTGACGGATACAGGATGGTGGCGTGAAGGTGTATCCCCACCTGAAACCCCACCCTCCCCACGGTATTTTCCCAAAGAACTTGACACAACACAGTGTAGATATAATAAAATAAATATATGATTTATTCAGTGACTTACTATCTAAACTATACACTTATCTGCTGGTTAATCCAGCCAGCAGAGATCACAAAACCCAAAACAGCAAACAAAGAAGACAAAGAGATGATTTTATGGTGGCCATCTTGGACGCCATCTATAAGAACACATCCTCATACTTCCTAGGGTCTCACTACACTGTCCAGTATATAATGGCAGCTGCCATTATATACCCCCAGGTTACTCCACCTGGTGGAGGACAGTGATCCTACCTGGGGTTCATGGTGTCCGCTGGGCTGCCTATTATACCAGCCTATCAGACGACATCAGGATTCAGTCTGCTTCTTCTAATTAAAGAAGGAGCAAAACTGGGTCGTGACAATCCTCTCAACTGCCCTGATCCACCCCGGGATCTGGTCGGTCGAGCCAGCAAGGGCTGCTCCTGTGACCCCGACTCAGGTTCCTAGGATGACTTTGTCGGTGGTAGAATTCCCGGAGTGCACATCCACTCTGACATCCACCAATGTGCCCATCACAGGCACATCCGGGTGTTACGCCATCCGACTCTAATATCGAAGTCAGTCCCCCTGAGCCTTGTCTCCTCCTGCTGTCGAATCTCCTCGATAGAAGATTGTTAGAAGATTTACAAGGGCAGCTGTGGGATCAGATGCGCAACCTCGTAGTGGTTGGGTAACAAACTCCCCAATCATCTCTTCTAAGTCACATCCAAGGAGGTGCTGGATGTATGGTGCCACGAAGAAGGATAAACGAAATATCCCATCTCCTGTCCCCATCACATCAAGAACTGCATAGTGCCTCCTTACTGGGTTGATGACCAGCAACACCAGATAGTCTCTACCACCAAAAGCAAGCAGAGCGCATGCTAAAAGATGGCAATGACTACCCCCCATGGTACCGGGAGTGGTTCTCCCAAATGGTAATACCCATGATATTGGAACTGCTCCAGTCCCAGCTGGTCCTGCCACAGACCAAGTCGGTTATTCAGAAAGACCTCTCCTTCTGAATATGGAGGACTGGCTCCAAAGCATCCTTGCCCTCAGGTTGGGGAGACCTGGATCTTTCTTCCGGTCCTAGGGATTCAAAACCCCCATTGTCAGAACTCTGAAAGAAGGTTGTCCTTTCTACAGAAGGCACGGGACTACGTTTTGTGGGAACACTACTTGTCCCCGCCAAGCTGCCCTGCCCTTAGGTAAAGATGAGCTGACCCAGTGGAGTTCCCACCGACCGAACCAACAGGTTCCTTACCACGACCATCTACAGAGAGGAAGGAGGGATGCCGACTACAACATCATGCATCGATCTCCCATCTGTCTGCACCATCATCACCTGATGGGTATGGTCCAGGGACTCCTCATCTGCTCCGACCCTTCAGCCACCAGTATCCTGGGACCCTTGGGCAGAAGGCTGCGGACCTCTTTTCTTCTCACTTTTGGACTTTTTCTTGTCCTTTTCTTTTTCTTCTTATGAGGTTTGCTGTGCTTCGAGCTGAACGCACCTGAACCTGAAAACTTACCAGGCCTGTCAGACTTTGAGGGGTGGTTAACCCCCTTAGATTGCCCGGACTTGCCAGCCGAAAACTTTCCAGCCATAGCTGTACTTGCCTCCAAGTTAGCTCCCGTAACCGAACTCACAGTTGCATCTGGTTGTATCACTACAAACCGTCCGCAACCATCCTGGGGAAACTTTTTTCCCCCAATGCAAGGGTCGGCTGACCCTTGCCACCAACAGTTTTTGCTGCTGCACCTTGGGTGGTTGCCTTGGCAGTTTCTATTGCCCCTTTGGGCAATAAGCTGTTGGCCAGCAGTGGTGGAGGCACTCAGAACTGGAGTGATTCCATGCCCAACAGGAGGTACCCCTGTAATGAGCGGATTCCAGGCATCAGCTTTTCGCAGGGGCAGAAACTGAGAGGCCTGGAGCTTGAACTCCTGTTGGCATGCGGCCTTCTTGTCCTTCTGGACAAGGGCCTCGCACCTCGCCACTTGAGCTTGGTGGTACTGCAAGCAGTCCTCCTTGCTCCATCTTGCTTTGGGGAAGCTGACTGGACCTCCATGAAAAGTCTTCGCCTTTCCCCCACTGGATTACTGGCCACTGGTGAGGTGAATGGGTGGTTAAATTTCTGTCCCTGACCACCACCATTACTCACTAGAGTGCTCTTCCTAGGAGTGGAAGGAGAAGGCTGATTGGCCTTCTTTTCTGCCCTTCGGTCCCTCTTGGAAGTTCCAGACCGCCAACTCGAACACCCAGCCACCGCCACGAATGAATCCATGACAGGCGGAGGGGTGTTGGGCTATATGGCCCCTGGAGCTTCATCAAGATGAGCTAGAGACTCGGGCAGAAGTCCGACTGCTGGCGTAAACTTTGCCATGGCAGCTTCCTTCGCCTTAAGCTGAACCTCTCTCACAGCAAGGGCTTTCATCCTCGCAGCATACCTAGCAGCACCGGACTTCTTCTTGGTTTTCGAGCCCTCTTTGCAGTACTGCTGGCAAGAGTACCCCTGAAGTGGTATTGTTTCCTATCAGCCATCAGATAACCATCTGACAGCATCTGGTACTTTTGGCTTTCATCTAACCGATCAAGTCGGTCCTCTTCTGTATCCCCCAAATGGTCAACCTGAATTGGACTTCTTTGAACTGCTGGGGTACTCTCCCGGGATCTGCTCACCGTCCGTTTACCTGGGGAGGCCTTTCCTCCCTTCAGACTCCGAAAAGTCATCTGAAGAGAGGATGATCTGGCTTCTCCACTGCCTAGAGACTGGCATCACTGAATCTTCAGTGGTGTCCATACTTGCCTCTCCAGAGGCATCCACTCTCCGAGTGGATGCCTGCGCCACCGTAGCATCCCCTGCCAACAGTAGACCCAAAGGTCCACCATTGGCCAGGTCCGCTATGGCCTGCCTGATAAATTCGGGGAGCACCCAGGAAATGACTCCAACAGTCCAGCTTTCCCCGAATGCAACGGACTGAGGGAGGCGGAAGAACTGCCACTCCCACCATCGATTTCCTCCTTCTCTGTCGTGGCTTCCTGAAACAAACCAAAAACACTATAAGAAAATGTTTTACCATGGTAGGAAGTGATTTCCACGGACTTTCACCGTGTAAAATCGCTTTCCAACCGCACAACTACTATGGAACACGGCCACAACCGTCCCCAACGGTATCCTCATGGTCAGAACTGGCCAAAAACCTGTTTGGCCCGTCCCAACACCATGAGTCCTGGTTGGTTATGATGGGTGGTGATTTTCACGGGTTTTCACCGTGCGAAATCCTGTTCCAACCGGGCAAACCCCTTTGAATCATGGTAAGAACCGCTTCTCACGGGAGCCACACTGTCGGAACCAGCCGAACTACTGTTTGGACCGTCCAAAATCTGCAACCCTTGTTCAGTTTCAGAGGGGAGTGATTTCCACTAACTTTCACCTGGTGAAATCACTTTCTGGCCGCTCAAACACCGTGGACTATGGTAACAACCATCTCCAACGATGTCTTCACGGCCAGAACAGTCCAAAATCACCAAATGACTGTCCAAACCCCGTAGAACTCGGTCTTCATTAAGGTCCATGGTGCTTGGTTGGTCAACCATCATGATTTGGGCAGACCCTAACGTGGTAGCATCACCATGACAACCATCATGGCACTGCCTCCACACATACCACGTGTGCAAGCGGTCAATGACAGCTTGACACACCAATTTACAGTTTAAATAAACTGCCAACATGCAGGCAAGAAAGAATCCTCTATATTTTTTTCTTCACTTTATCCGCAGGTAAACAATGTTTTTACTCGATAAATTAGTGGCCGACATCCTGTTTGCTTTGTAACCCCAAACAAGATGGCGCCTAGCCACTAATTTTACCGTCGGATCTGCTAACAGCAGTGGCTTGGCTTCTAAAACACCATCAGCCGCCCCACCACTGTTCCCATAGAAATATTACTGTCGTCTGCTTTTTTAGGGGCAAATACAAGGTCAGAATCTATGGGGAAAGACTCAGTGTAGAGATCATCAGTCAAATTTACTTCTGCAGACTTAAAACTAAGTCTGCAGCCTAGATTTATGGATTTCTCCACCACAATTCTCCTTGTACAATTGCCATCTGTCCGTGACAGACAGGCGATGTCCTGTTCAGGGGTCATTGGGCATCTAACACAAATTCTTCCTAACCAGGCCATCATCCCACTCCAGGCATCGGCCTGCTCTCTCCCACCAGGACCGGGGCTCATAAAGCCCCTAAAGCATCCTGGTGCCTCAGAGGAAGCCTGCAACACCTCGAAAGCTTTTGGTTTTTTTGGTCGGAGGTTATACCGGGGCTGAGGGGCTTCCTCCACCTCAGTCAGAAGACTCTTCAGCCAAGATGGGCTGACTGGACGGTCCCGGAGGAACATCACCATTTTTCACCATCCTTGGATTCGGCATCACTGGTCTCTTCAGAGATCGAAGAGGTGTCAGAGCCTCCCAGGCCATCTTCCTCTCGAACTCCACATGTGGTTGGAAACCTGCCGGACCACCGTACCCAGCTCAGCCTTATATGCCCAATTCCACTTCTTGGCTTGGCCGTGTTTACCAGCCATATCCTTCATCCAGACCAGACCCATACCAGGCTGGTACAGAAGTGGCTTCACCCGGTCGGCATCATACTGACTCTTTTGTTGGGCGTGAGCAGCCGCCAAATTTTGACGAGCACACTCTTCCATGGCTTGCTGGTCAGGCAAGTCGCAGACTGGACCGTCAGGAAGGAGATTATCAATCCCCTACCTGGGTTCTCGACCAAACAACAATTGGTACGGAGACACTTCCGTGCTCTCGTGCACTACAGTGTTTTTAGGCCCACATGGCATTTTATCCCACCAAGCGCATTGTTCCTTGATGGGATCAAGGTAATGCTTGATGGTTTCCATTACGGTCTTGTTCGTATGCTTCGTAAACCCATTAGCTTGCAGATGGAACGCCATCGTGAAGTGCTGCATTATATTATAGCACTCTCGGAACTTGTGCAAACTTTTGCCGCAGAACTGGGATCCACAATCCGAGATCAGTGTTGTCAGTGTGCCATACACCAACAAGATCTCATCTTTCAGAAACTTGACAACACAAGTGGCCATAGCCCTTCGTACTGCCTTTGTCACACACCGTACCAGGTGAAGTAGTCCATCATGATAAAGACATAGGTGACTCCACCCACAGAGGCAGGAAACGGCCCAACGAAGTCCATTTCCCAGGCATGAACTGGGTACTTCAGAACTATCGGTTGCAAGAATCCTTGAGCCCTTGTGAACTGTCATATCCTTTGACACACTAACATGACTTAGCATACTCCTCCTTGTCACGTTTCATACCTGCCCAGTAGAAATGGGTACTCAACCGTTGGTATGTCTTGTACACTCCGAAGTGACTAGCTTCGGAGTTATCATGCAACTTCTGCAAGCAGAAGGCTTGACAAGACCTCGGCACAACCAACACAGTTCTAGTGCGATCCTGGATAGATTTGATGGCATACAACAGCTTGTTTGCCACCACAAACTTAAACCGTAAGTTCGAGTTGGGGTCGGTGAAGAGCACATGCTTCACCTTGGAGCACCAATTGTCATTGGCCTGCTCAATAACCCAATCCACCTCGGAACAGATCTGGTAAATTACCTCACCCATGTCTGCCTCGACATGTTTAGGTAAAGAAGGATCTTCAACTTCATTTTCCTGATACCGACTCTAACAGTCGGCATCCTCATGAAGTTTCCCCTTCTTAAACTGAATCTTATACCAGTACTTTTGCAACTGCATTTGCCAATGCTCCAATGCAGGTTTTTGACAGTCTGCAAATGACAGAGCGGATGGGGATCAGTTACGATCACAAAGTCCCGGTTAAAGATGTAAGGTTGGAATTTACCCACGGCAAATCGGTGACAGAATACCGTGTATCCGGTCCCTTCATGAGACGACTAGCGTAGGCCAGAACCTGAGGAGCCTTGTCCTCGGGTAACTTCTGGTATACTACGACACCTATTCCATACCCACTCGCATCGGTGTGAATTAACACGATGTGGATCATACATAGTGAGCACCGGTGCTTCGGTTAAAAATGCCTTTAACCGATTGAACACCAGACCATACTACTTCGACCAGTCAAAGGATGCATCTGTGGCAACCTGGTCTGCTCCAATTTTAATTTTGATGGAGCAGACGAATTTCCCTATGGTGGTCTGCCTGACAGCTACAGTAGGCTGTTGGGACGGACGCCATTTTCTTGCCAGCAGACCTCTCACCATGAAGTCTATGGGTGAGAGGTCAGAAGTGACCTCTGTCCCCTCCAGGTGGAGTTGCCTGGAGGTTTCCTGTGGCCTAGTCAACCACAGGATCTGGGCAGTTGGTTGTAGGCTGGAAGACTGAGTAGACCTGTGGGTGGAGGTCAAGTGGACCTCCACTGTCCAGCAACTGGAGCTTCTGTTGTGCCTTGGCCATTAGGCCTTTGTTTTGTATATTTATGGGTGCTGGATGGTTTATCCAGCCAATGTGTAAATATTACTACTGCCATCTTCTATAATCATCATACCTTGTAAGTGTGAATAAATACACTGCTTTTAATCATCACTTGCTGTGTCGTGTCTATTTCTTTGGGGAGTTACCGCGATGGGGGTGGGTTTCTGGTTTGGGGAAACTCCGCCGTTTTTTTTCCGTCCTCTTTCGGCCGGTACTCGTGTCGGCTCACGGTAGAACCACTGTTCTACCGCGATATTCTCGGCGTGACGGCATGGTTTTTCGTCGTGTCCGTCGTGGGTGGCTCCTGGAGCCGACACATCCCGAGGGGAACACCGTGTGGGAGACGGCTACGGGTACGGTCCCGTCCCCGTGAGGAGCTGGTCAGCGGTAAGTTTTACGCCGAGTTTGGGGTTTAATTTACTGGGGTTATTGTAACGGTCCGGCGGGACGTTACACATCCTTCCGAGTCAGATCATGCAGTGGCCTTGCAACCTTAGCAAAGTCCTTGATGAACCTATGGTAGTCCAAGAAAGCTTCGGATGGCGGTCATCATTGTAGGGACATCGAACTCTTTGACTCCTCTCACGAGACCTGGGTCCGGAGCAACTTTCTTGTCACTGACAACGTGACCGAGATATTTGACCTTGTCTAACCCAAAGAAACATTTCTTCGACTGGAGTTTCAGCTCCGCCCTTCGAGAGAGAGAAAAACATTCAAAGAGAGTAGACGTTTTTGTATTTGCTCCTCGTGCACGCTAACTTTGCGTGTTTTAACTTTGTTTTTTGTGATTGCTGCCGATTGCAAATCAGTGCAATACCGGCTATTCCGAGCATCTATGGAATTGATTATATTCGATTAAATTATATTCGAATTTAGAATTTTCAATTTTCAATTCCAATTTCAAATATAATAGTCATTATCGCCACCTAACCCATTCAGCCACGTGGGGGACAGTGGGCTGTTGCCACACCGGACCATCGGAAAGGAAAAGCTAAGTTGTCTATTTAATTATAAAGTCCCACAATCCATCCATAACTGACCCTATCCCTGTTCCCACATCTGAAATAATTACCTACACAGGTAGCCACAACACACCACACACATTCTTGAAAGATTTTAACTCTTGCACATTATCCCAGACATACACAAGAAAGAACATCAATCTTTCCATCCATCCATCTTTCCATCCCCATTTCAACAGTAGACAGTACTCTCCCTCTCACACATCCTGCCCTTCTCACATTCCATTATTCTGAGTCATCCTTGCTTCCTTATATCCCCACATTACCACCGCCCTCTTGGGTCCTCCCCCTCCTCCTATCGGGTGCCATCTAGTGCCGTTTTTTTTTTCATTCTCCACATAGTCTTTGTTTCTTAGCAGGAACGGCCATTGCCACCATCTTGTGTCCTGTGCCCCTCCACCCATACACCATCCTTGCTGCTATTCTTCCTGGAAGAAGTGGCCACCATCTTGTGACCCTTCCTAATAATCAACCCTGCCCACCCTGACCATCTTGTGTCCTTCCCTCATAACCTACCCAACCCACCCTGCTCTCGGGGCATACGGAGTCTTGGACAAGGCCAAGGCAGCCCCCGGGGTGTCCTATGCCATGATAGTGAAATCTTTAGCAATGGGGGTTCCTCCACGGGCGATGGGGGCGCTGTTACAGAAAAAAATTCTTCTGAAGGACGTCGGAGGCAGTTTCAAGTCTATCCAGGAAAGTAAGAGTGGGGGCTTGATTAACGAAAGCCACACGGAGGAACAGGGAAAACACTGCTGACTAAGCTTCAGGAGGCCCCAGAGTTCAGCACACGTGCCCTTGCCAAGCGAAGTCCCAAGCTCGTAGTCATCGGAATTGATGCGAAACTACAAGATGAGGCGACCCTCTCGCTGATTGCAAGTAACAACGAGGAACTGGCAGTGATGGTAGGGGTGAAAAACCGCTGCAAACATCAATCTGTGTGGTAATGAAGAAGCCATGGAGAGACCAAAGGGAGGCCAATGTCATACTTAAGACTACTCCGGAGTTATACCAAAGGTGTATGGCCGCAGGATTCCTGAATGTCGGCTGGGTTGCGCATAGAGTCAAAGAATATGCAGATGTCACCAGATGCTACGGTGTAGTGGTTATGGCCACCTAGCGAAGGATTGCGTAAAAGATAAAGACATCAAGGTCTGCTTCCAATGCTTGGGCAATCACTTGGCAAGTGATTGCAAGAGGATCATCCTGGAGTGCATCAACTGCCGCAGGGAGAAACTTCTGCTGCAAGGACACGCAGTGACGAACCCGAAGTGCCCTGTCTATGTTGCAGCAGTGGAAAAAATGAAGTCTAGAACCGACTATGGTGGCCACTAAGGCCAAGAGGACTACAGCACTCAGGAGGATTATCATACGTGATACCACACACACGAAGGGTCTCTGTATCCTTCAGCTCAACTTAGGAAGGGGCATTGCAGCGGGGGCAATGATGAGCGCTGTGGCACAGGAAAGAGTGCTGGATATTCTGTGTCTCTAGGAATCCGGCGCAACCTGTTAGGGATTCTCCACAACTGGAAGGTGGTGGATGGGGCCCCATTCAGACGGGTCCTGACAGCTTTCTGGCCAGGTTTTAGGTGGGGTACTCTGTCAACAGAGGACTGCACAAATACCTTGGAATGCATCACAGTCAGCATTGGAGCACTGGGGTTCCACCTGGTTATAGTCTATTGTGCACCACAGGGGAATCTGGAGCACACCTTGGCCACTCTAGACACCATAGACCGGAAATACTGGGGCGAGCTGTGGTCCCATCGGTCCTGTACGGGGCAGAGATATGGGGGAGAGAGGCCTGGATAGCCGTATCATTGGACACCTAGATGCTGCCCAGAAACCATTCCTGCTGGCTGTGTGCAAGGCGTACAGGACCATGGCGAACCGGTCACTCCAGACAGCATCGGGCTGCCCCCCATTATCGGTATTGGCTGCCCCCATTATCCGTATTGGCTGCCGAGAGCACCTGCACTGCGAGTGGGGAACTCGCAGTGCAGGAAACGAGTCACCCAAGCCCGTGACACGCATTTGAAATCGAGCCGTGGAGTGCGTCAAGGGTAGCAGTGAGCAGCGTTCGTGGTGGTAAAAGATGAGGTAGTCTGTGATTCATGGGGACACGAATGCCAGACGACTGCTCGGTATTCCAAGCAGAGTTACTGGCTATTAGCGAGGCAGTTGTTCGTGCCAAGCAAGGCCAGTCAACATGGGAATCCATGGCGATTTGCTCCGACTCCATGTCAGCCCTCCAAGTCATTGCAAAAGGAGATAGGACACACACACAGAGGCTTATCACTCGAACAGAACGCTGAGCGAGTGGCAGCAGATAGGCCGGCACATTCATATGGTGTGGGTCAAGGCACATGTAGGCCACCGGTTCAACGAACTCGTGGATGGCGCAACCAAAAGAGAGACTTGGAAGGAGGACATCTCCCACCACCGGGTTCCCGGGCAGGACTACGGATTGCCCAGAAGGCCTCAACCGGACTCCAGTGGCAACTCGTGGGATAGAGCAGTACAAGGACGGTAACCATATGAGTTCATTTCTGTGGTAGCCCACGGGGCGGGTATGGTGACCGGGAGGCTGTTCCAGCATCTGACAGGTCACGGCACTTTCCAGCTGTACCTACACCGATTCAAGCTGCAGAACCAGTGACTGAGTCATTTAATTGAGTGACTGAGTGGTTTAAACGAGTGACTAAGTTGTGTAAACGAAGTGTAACGTCCCGACTGGACTGTCACAATACCCCAGGCAAGAAAAAAACAACTTACCTGCTTTCAGGCTCCTCACGGAGACGGGACCACACCCTTAGCCGCCTCTCACGGTTAACCCTGGAATGTGCCGGCTCTCCTGGAGCCTCCCTCGATGGACACGATGGTAACAAGTTGCCACGCCGAGAATATTGCAGTGGAACTCCGGTTCCACCGTGAGCCGACATGAGTAAAAGATGGTGGCGTTGTCCCCAAACCGGAAAACCCACCCTCCCACGGTAACTCCCCAAAATGACCGATACATGACACAGTAAGTAAAATAAATAAAAATAATTAATGACTTACACAAAACTAATGGCCAACAAGGCAAACAAAGAAGATGAAATTGGAGGCTGGCCTGGCCTCCACCATCAATCCACTCCAGTCCTCAGTCCACAACACACTGCCCTCACTGACTAGGCCAACTCCACCTGGAGGGGACAGTGGTCACTTCTGACCTCTCACCCATTGACTCCAATGGTGAGAGGTCTGCTGGCACCAAAATGGCGTCTGTCCCAACAGCCTACTGCAAGCTGTCAGGCAGACCACCAAAAGGAGTTCGTCTGCTCAATCAAAAAATTTGATTAGAGCAGACCAGGTTGCCACAGAAGGAAAAAAAACACATAGTGTATGTCCTAAAAGGGCTCCGTAGTAAACGCAGCCACAATCTATTGAGCGTATACTGAATTCAATAATTATAAATAAATATAAATTAAATGATATCTAATATATTGTGGTGTCTGGGTGGTGTTGTGGAGTTTTGGAAGTTGTCATGAAGTTTTGGAAGTTGTCGTGAAGTTTTGGAAGTTGTTGTGGAGTATTGGGTGTTGTCGTGTGTTTGTATTTAGGGATAGCACCTCTCGGACACCGGCCACCGTAATGGAGGCATCACTTGCGACCCCTGGCAGCGTAAGTGTTCTGTTTATACAAGCCAACGCATGCGCAGAAATCTTCAGTAGCCAACATTTGTTTAGAAATGAACATACTGACATACTGTTAGTTCTTAGTTTTCTATACTGTGTGATAGCCGTGTATCTTTGTCAAGGTGGCTATCTATACATTTTGGTAAAAGCATAAGAGAATATTCAATATATAGTAGACCCGGCTTAATGTACTGTAATGTATATTGTGAATAATATTCTGTCTATTTGTCAAGCTACGAAAAAACAACAATGAGTGTGGTTCCAGCGCCAAACAACGGGCTTGAGGGAGGATTTGCAATGGCAGGTAAGGGGAAATTTTTTTTTTGTAATCCTTTATATTGAAATTTCACGAAAGTTAATAGGCATCCAAAGTGTGTAAGATCTTCATCCATGTTTCATTTTTTTCCGCATCCATAGCCGTGGTTTAACTTGTAATCGCTGAGGATCGTTGCCTTCATCGTTTATAATCTCAGAACTTATGGAATAGGATAAGAAGGGGAAACACTTTGCAGTGTATACCTGAAAGGGGGCTTAATTTGTGTGTTGATATTGTATTTTGAAATTGAATAGTCTCTTGATTGGTACCTGACCTTTGATTTATGTGTCAAATGGACGTCGAATTTAGGTTATTTTCTAATCGGAATGAATGGAATGATTGGGTGATTAAATGTGTGAATGATGTCATACGAATTTCGTGAATCATCATTCGAAGAAATGAATTAAGGTTATCACGAAATTTCTGGGGTTGGTTTGGTTGTAAAATACGAAATTCCTGATCATGCGAAGTTGTAGCAAAGAGCTTCAACACCGCTTCAACCTTACGCCTAACACTTTAACAGACGTCTTTGGTTGTTATAGCAAAGATAGTAGAGCGGAAGATAGGAAGGCTGGCCAAAAATGTGTCACACATAGAGCTGAGCGCCGGTATCTTAAAATCGGCGACTGGCGGCTGACATATTTTGGTTGGGTGGCGGCGGTATTCAATTTCATTGCACATTGCGGCTGGCGGCGCTATTTACCTAAACCCATAGGCGGCGGTTTAATATGATTTTCAGTGATGCTGTGATGCCACAGATGGGTATTTCTTACTAGATCTTGGTATTTTGGCCTTCGCCTGGGTATCTAGTCATTTTTTGTCAAATCTGCTATAATCTGGTTTTTTTCCATATTTTGCCAGCGTCTGTGTTTGAACATATTGAACAAATATATTGATATATTGTATGTGGTATATATCGATATAAATTGAAATCGATAAATATCGAATATGGTATTTCATTACTATGGCAGTTTTTGAAACAAAACCAACCAAAACAAATTTGAATTCGGCGGCCGCCAGTCATACACTGGCAGTGAGTGTCGGCGGGTTTTTTAAAAAAGAAGACAAGCAGTGAGCGGCGGCTTTTTGAGCTTCAAAAACACTGGCGCCGGCGTTTTCGCCCCGGGCGCACAGGTCTAGTCACACATGAAAAATAGCGCCACGTAGTGAGGTGGAGTGTTTACACTGTCATGTATAGGCAAAGTTGTATTCAGTATACACAGTGTTCCTTTAAAGATAGTCGAGTACTTGTAAACTTTTTATTATTGTAAAAACCGTGTTTTTTTCTTGATTTTTCTTCTTCTCAAAATAAACTTTTTTATTAAAAAAACGTTGTTTTGATTTCTTATTTTCCATTTTCCAAACCTACTCGTGTTGAAAATGAACGTGTTTTTTACTATGTTTTTTTAAAGTTTTTATTTTAAAAAATGTTTTTCAGATTTACTATCATATAGTGAAGGTAATTAAAATGATGAATCTGATAATTTATATTCTTAATCGATTAATTTGCATTTCACTGCTAATGTAAACTTTATATTTTCCCTATCTTACAACTGAAACAATCAGGATTCACCACCACCATACCTAACGAAAGGATTTTTTTGCATTTCCTCCCCCCCAGCTTTTCTTTTTTTAAAATAAAACATGAATTTTATTAAAAAAAATGAATACTTTTTAATACAGATTTCTAACTGAATCATTCAGTAATCGCGGGACAGGTAATTAAAACTGATTAATTTTTTTTTCTTCTTGCATTTTTCTTTTTCTGCCGCCTTTTTTAAATTTTTTCTTCCCCATTTTTTAAAACACATTTATCACTAAACAAATTAGGAATATGAAATTGCAATAAATATTTCATGTGTGAAAAATGTTGAACTGTCCTTACTTATTTGTATTTAGCACATGATCATCTAAAATTATTTTATTTAAGTATTTTATAATTTGAATTTATTCACTAGCATTTAATGCTAGTGAATAAATTCAAATAGAATTTTCACTTGAAAAGAAATTAATCACAGAATTTGAAAATATGAGATCTTTTTATTAGAAATTTTAAAAGCAATATTTCAGGATACACATTCTCGAACATATGTTCTTCTAATTCTGGAAACACATTTAAACTTGCCATTTATTCTAGTACATTTTGTCTAATTTTTAAAAACGAAACCTTTTGGAGGTTTCTCATCAGGACCTAAAATGTTCCTGATTCTCTTTTCAGTCTCTTTGCAAATTGTTATAACATCTTTTTCTCTGGAAATATTAAGCCTCCATTATTCTTTCTGCTTACAAAATCAAAATTGCTAATGTTTGTAGCATCATTACTGATTAAAGAAACAACACAAACTTCACAATTAATCTTCTCAATAGCTCTTTTTGAAACAAACCCTGCAATGTAAACAACAATGTTACAAGGATACTCTGTTAAATGGTCAGGTAATACAACATAATCATGGTCGGAAAGTACACTACATTCATTAAGTTTATCACATTGTCAGTTATTAGAAAATACAACAGGATCAATATCAAAGACATGCACTTTAGACATAGATTTCTTTCCAGTCCATGATAAAAGAGATGTTCCATCTTGTGGGATACAGTTTGCATTCATTTTGCTTCTGACTTCATTATTTACTAAAAGGTGCTTATAAGCAGTCATGAACTGAAGAGGAGAGGGATTGTTATTCCAGCCTAGTCTACCTCTAATCATAGAAAAAAACATTTCAATGTGATCTTGACTAAATTTATACATTAACAAGTAATCCAGTTAGTGTGATTCCACAAGGTCTTTGAAAAGTCCCCGAATGCATTTTATCAAACACAAAAAACCAAGAGTGGTTTCCAGAAATGTCTGTTAGGCCCAAAATGTATTGTTCGGTTTTGTCCAAAAGTTGCTCCCAAACATCTTTATTGCACATACACAGTGCTGCTTTGAATCCCTTCGCAAACACATTTTTACTGTTGCCAATCAAATATGAAGCAAAGTTCAGCCGTGGCATCAGATTTAAGAAAATCTTTTAATTTCAAATCTTTTTCCAAATAATTCAATGCTGTTCCTACTGATGAACTTAATACCTGTGCAGCCAATTTCACTTTCATTTTTTGAGTATGAAAATTGATGTGATTTGTTTTCATGTGGTTTGCAAGGCACAAGCCTTCTTTGGTCTGCAGTTCATGTAACAACACAATGTAATGCCAGGAAATGTTATTTCCATTTGAATCCATTATTGTTTTTAAATAGGCAACAAGGTTTTGCATCAATTTCAACATATGCCATACATCAAGCAAGACATACACATTATTGCCTGAAACAGGATTTTTTTAAAAATGGCTTCAAATGTTCGACATTCATATTGGCTCCTAGTTCAGTTGCCATTGCAATATTACTTGCGAGGCCATCAAATGGTACAGAAACAACATTTACCTTGTAGCAACAGTCAAGCAACAATACTAGTTGTAGCAACAGTAGGTTCCTATTTGTTGCAAGCAACACCTATGCTACATGTTGCAATGTTCATGAAACTTACATGAAAGCAACAACCAATGAAACAAAGAGGTTGTGAGCCAAAAACTGTAGACATTTTCCTTTGTCTTTCTCTTATTCATCAGTTGAAAATTTGAAATAGTCATGTGATTATTCAAGCCATTTTTATTGTCTGGTTGCTCGAAAATAGAACCAAGTTCTATTTGAAAATTCTGTTGCTTTCAATCTGTGAGCAACAATTCGGCTTTGTTGCTGTTATGACAGATGTTTCAACTTTCATGAAACAATAGAGCAACACAGCTATGTTGCTGAATTGTTGCTACATGTAGCATCGGCTTAAGGTTTCATAGCCAGGCATTGATTTATTAATATAACCCCCATTTGTTTGTGTTCAGTGTTTTATTCTGAAAGTACTGGTATCCCTATATTGAAAAGTTGGAGTAATTTTTTTGAGTAACAACAATGATTGGATTATAAAACTAGTTATTTCTTTCTTATCTTTTATTTCTTTAAAATTTCACGATAATTGTGCAAGTAATTTGTACGAGAGCAACAAAAGAACTTAACCGCCATATCGAAATCGTCATTGTTTTCCATGTTAAATCTTATGGGGTCGGTATAAAACACGGAATTTCGTAGCTTCGGAATTACCACGGCAAAATTGATTTAAATTAAATGATTTTAATAGAAATCCAAAAAATTAGGTTTTTATTTAAAAAAAATGGAGACTTCAATTACATTTGCTTCATTATTTATTATTTGTTAGTATGTAATCTACTAATCACAGTAATCAGCAAGAAAATAATATATTCATTTCTTTACTTAAGCAGTAAAAACTAAACCGAAAATTGAAAATGACTGCTTTTTCCTAGAAAATTTTATTAAACAAGTAAATGTGCATTCATAGCACATTTAATGGAACGTACTGCTATTTCTAAGTTGTGGTTTAAATAAAAACAATCCTGTTTTTATTTAAACCACAACTTAGAAATAGCAGTACGTTCCATTAAATGTGCTATGATTGTGCCATTTACTTGTTTAATAAAATTTTCTAGGAAAAAGCAGTCATTTTCAAATTTCGGTACTCTGAAAATGACACAATGTTAAGCAGATCCATATAATATTTCCATATAAACATCCGTATAACCATGAAATAACCATTAGACCATTACTTCCAGAAATTTATTTTCAAAATATTGTCCACTTTCATTATACATTAGTACAGTACATATTTTAATGTATTAATTATTTATTGTTTAATAAATAATAAAATTTAATATTGATGTTAATATTTTGAAATAATTATTATTAAATAATTTATTAAATATTTAATTAGGTATTATATTTTATTATAACATTTGTTATACAGTATGACATTTGTTATCAACTTATCACATATCAAACAACTAATACCTTGTACACACATGATTTAAATTAATTCAAATTATGTGTTTAGGTGAATTATACGGAATCCAGTTAAGGACATGAAGTGAATAAAAATTGACTTTATTATTAATATTTTAAATTGAAATACTAAATCAATATTTTGTCAATAGTTTATATATTATATTTAAGTATTAACTCAATATTTTCAGATTATTAACTGACTAAATTGAATTCGACATATTGTCCATTTGCCCTTCACAGCGCTCTGTAGAACGTGTTTAATATTTAAATGCATTTAACTGTGTATGTGTGTACAAGGTATAACACATTAAAAACTATAAACATATTTAAAAAAAATGTTTATCTAAAAAAACAAGACATTTAACTGCAAGCCAAACCCAAAACCGTTGTTTTCAGTGTGTGAAATACGGCATAACATAAATAGAAAAAGCGACTTCCAGTGACGTTTCAATATGGCGTCGCCTCCTTTGGGGGTTGGAGCTTCCTCTGATATGAACACACCTTACATACTCTACAAACCTTGAGATCTGTAGATACTTTTCGTTTGCATGCCACATGACGTGTTGCGCGGAAGGACGAGAAAGAAAGAAAATCGCGCATAGCTTGTCGGCCCTGCGTTATGTTATTCTATTTACCTTCGAACAGTTGCTTCAACTTTTATTACCGTGTACAGTGGTGCAGCTGATGTTTCGTGTCGTTGGTTTATTTTTTCGTTTCTGAAATTTAATTGTACGTTTGCGTGATTGATTTCGTTCCTTTTTACTTTATGCTATTTTTGTTTAGTTATTTTATTAATATAACTCAATGTGTGTTTTTGTGTTTCTACAAAAAAAAAGGTGTTAAAAGACGGTCCTCCTTATTTTTTTTTTCTGTTCGAATTAAAACGGGAGTGTAAACATTTTTAGCGTTCGATTTAGACCTTTATAGCCGACCGCCAGCTGATCGTTTCGTTGCTTTTTTCTCCCCTTTCTTATTTACGGCCTAATAACGTTTTGTGATCAGGTTTTTTTTCTCTCCATACTTTATTCGGTGTTGTTCATTCATTTGTGTTTCAAACTGGGTCCGTGTAAGTCCCAATTTCACCACATGTACACTTCCGGTGAACATTATTTAGAAATACGATGTGAGTATGTTTTTTTATTAATAGACAACGATTGTGCTTTTTATTAATGGTTTTATTTTCTGACGTACCTGTAATCTAAAGCAAGTGATTCTCAAATTATCTTATGTTTTTTTTAAACCTGTTTCGTTGGGTACAGTTTGGAATCGACTTGACATTAAGGTATCCCGCTATGGATAAACCTATTTTTGTCGTTATGATACATCTCTCTCACTCTCTTTTTATCTCTGCGTGGGAGTCGCTTCTCTATTTGTATTTTGTTTTTAAAGGCTCAGGATAAAAGGAAGAACAAATGAACATCATGAGTAATCCTAAAACCTGAAGCAGAATGCATTTAGAAATGGATGAACACAAAAATCTTGATATGATCAAGGGATGAACATGGGTACAGATCACACAAATCCCCCTGCAACAAACTAAATTTAACGTAACCCCATCTAATATCGATCTATAATAATGTAGTGTTCATCCAATTTTATAAGCATTCAGTTTCGGGTTTTAGAGGGGCCAGTATAAAAAGATGAACAGGATGAACATTGGGGGTAACTCTAAAACCGTACACAGAATGCATATAGAATTGGATGAACGCAAATTTTAAAGGGATGTACAGAGAGCAATAAAAGGATAAACACATACTTTAAACGGACTTTACATGGTTTTAAGGGGGTTGAACGTTGTTTTATGGGTTGCACATGGTTCATCTACCATAAAACCGTGTTCATCCCTTTTAAAACCATGTTCATCCTTTTATTCTACTATGTTCCATCTCTTTAATATTTGTGTTCATCCATATTAATATAGTGTTAATCCATTTCTATATGCATTCTGGGTATTCTTGTTTTTTTTTAGAGTTACCCCAAATGTTCATCCGTTCATCGGTTCATCCATTTAATCCGTCCCAAGAAATTTTGCCCGTCATGCATTAAAAAAATAATAAAATGAATAATATAGAAAATTACGGAGCTCTGTTGAGGACATGAGATTTTTGTATCTCGTTCGGACAAGATATTAAGTCGGGTCTGGATGAAAGGATGAACATTGTAGGGTAACTCTAAAACCCGAAACAGAATGCATATAGAATTGGAGGAACACTATACTTTTTTATATCGGTGATTAGGTGTTGTTACGCCCCCCCCCCCCCCCCGAATGCAAAAAAAAGTAACGTGATTTAATTAAAAAAATGATTGTGTTGTTCCCGCACCCATGT
This sequence comes from Brachycybe producta, assembly GCA_036925085.1. NCBI lineage: Eukaryota > Metazoa > Arthropoda > Diplopoda > Playtdesmida > Andrognathidae > Brachycybe > Brachycybe producta. Next base: position 5,397,616 of record JAUPFP010000011.1, on the reverse strand, counting down.
TGGTTAGTACAGTGTTCAACCAATTGAATATGCATTTTGTTTCAGGTTTTAGAGTTACCCCACAATATTCATCTGTTCATCCTTTCATTCTGACCCGACACAATCGGAATAAATTCACCGGGCTCTCTTGTCAAACTGCCTGATACAATTACATTTTTTTGGGTGACTCGAGCCCAACCCATAGTTCTATCTATTTAAAAGGACTTTTTAACCAAGAAAAACACAGGCAATTAGAAATCGGGACATACAGAAGTTGGCTCCGCCCTTTTTATAACGGCCGGCAACTTCTAAATGGTTTGTTGTGTGGTTCGACGTTGAAAAGGTCGGAGCATGTGACGTCAGACTACATAACCAACCAATTAGAAGTTGCGTTTGTCATAAAAAGGGCGGAGGCAACTTCTGTATGTCCCGATTTCTAATTCCCTGTCCAAAGAAAGCGGCGGTTATGATTCCGCCAGGGGCGCTGCTTTCCTGAAGACCTTTAACAAATTTGACTAACTCATCTGTAACATGCAGTGGCGTAGCTAGGGAACCGCAAGACCCGCAACTGCGGGGGGGGGGGGGGGGCGCAGGAGGTTTGGGGCGCCAAAAACGAAATGAAAGTCGATGTATTTTTCAGTTATTTTCGAAAATAAATCGACTTTCATTTAATATTTACTTTGAACGGCGGAACAACGGTACAAGCGGTCGGAACAACTGTACGAACAGTCGGAAAAATAGTAGGAAGAGCCGGAATGTTAGGTTTAGTAAAATTAAGTTGTTGCAGGGTGTCTGGGTGGCTCAGCCCCACGACTTTTTAAAGAATTATTATATCAAATTAGTCCATTTTTCCGACTGTTCCCTAATATGTTCAACGGGAGGAACGGTCCGAACAATGGACAAATTTGATTTACTAACTAAAAAAATGGGGGGGGGGGGCTGCGCACCCCAGACCCCCCTGCAACAAGCTTCATTTTACTAAACCTAACCTTCTGACTGTTCCTACCGTTTATCAAAATAGCACCCAACCCTCCAGTATGGGGGGCTAAGTGGAGGGGAGTTAAGGGGAGCGCAAAGGTTTAAGCGGCAGAGGGGGGCGCAACCAAGCCTAGCTACGCTACTGGTAACATGTGTTGTCATGGAAACCCCAGCGTCTCGGTGCTTTTTATCAGTAAAGATAATTTATTTAGCTTTAAAAGATTTAAAATGTACTGTAATATAATTGTATTGAGTTTTTTAGAATTAAAATAAGAAAATAAGCTGTGTGGCAATGCAAAATAAAAAAACGAAGACAAGAATCGAACTCGGAAACACGATTCTGGAGCGGGAGATTTTACTATAAAATTTACCAAAGAAAATGACATATTTTTAGTGACAGGCATCTCTGCCTAGCAATAAAATTTTGTTGGCCCCGCCCTTTTAAGAGTGTCACATCAAATATTAAAAGGGCGGGGCGTGTGATGTCAGACCAAATAAAAAAACATTTAGAAGTTGCCATTCCTCATAAAAGGGTGGGGCAAACGACTGTATCCTGCTGGCGCCAAAAAATGTTTTATAAACCTAGCAATCGCATCTATCTGATAAAATATAAAATTTCTTTTAAAATAGTCTGTAATCCAGATTCCAAAAAAGAAAGAATAGAGTCAAGGAGAAGGCATTTTTATTATAGATACTAGTGGGGTAACCCGTCATAAATGACGGGAGCAAAATTCACAGGCAATTGTGCGCATGCGCGTCGTTTGTTCCTTTTATACTCATTTCAATTTCAGCCACCCCCTCCCACTTTTTTTCAAATCTCCACGTTTCTCTCCCCCCCCCCCCCCTTCTACACTTTCCAGCCTTTTTTCTCTCCAATTTAATATCATGGGGTTCTTGGATGGGGAGTGTGTAACATATAGTTGACCTTGAGAAAAAAAGCTGTTCATTTCTTCATTTATTTAAATTTATATAAATTCCGACACAGCGTTAGTCCACACACATACACAGATCTGGGATATTATATATATATAATATATATATTATATATATATATAGTTATATATAGTTATATATAGTGGGGTAACCCGTCATAAATGACGGGAGCAAAATTCACAGGCAATTGTGCGCATGTGCGACGTTTTTTCTTTTTTTTACTCCTTTCATTTCAATTGCAGTCACTCCTCCCACTTTTCTTTCTCTCTCCCCCTTCTACATTTTCCAACCTTTTCCCCGCACCCCCTCCTACTTTTCTCTCTATCTCTTCTACACTTTCCCCTCACCCCCTCCCACTTTTCTCTCTCTTTCTCTCCCCTTCTACACTTTCCAAAAGAGGAGTTCAACATATAGTTGACCTTAAGAAAAAAAAAACGGTTCATTTATTCAAATTTATATAAATTCCGACGTGCTTCATTGGTTTTGTACAGTTGTTACTCCACACACACACACACACACACACACAGACCAGGGATATTATATATATAATTGTTTTATGCAGTTTTTTTATGTTGACCACTATAGTCTTTACTGGCAGTTTTCAACCTAAATTTGAAATTAGAATCTGGCTGACTGTATTTTTTTCTAAAGAATTTTATTTATTTGTTGATACGCAAAGCAGCAATTTCCCGGATGTGAAGTTTTGCAATTTCAAATGAAGTTTCGTTGTTGTTTCCTATTTTACTGCAGATGGAAATCTACTATTTTAAAATACAGTGCGTGCATCCTCTTCTACTCGGAGAGTATTTATGCTGCCCACTTTAAGGGCAATACTGTATTAGAGGTCACTTGTACTTGAAATTTACGCTTGCACACATAGCCCTTAAGATGAAGCTTGTGACGTCAAGAGGGATTAACAAAATGATTAGGATGGTCATTTTTATCTGTCAAAACGGGTAATTACAAAAGTTTTAAGAGGTTGTGGTACTACGGGCAACAGTTGTTTGCCCCACCCTTTTATGAGCCTCATACCAAATATTAACTAATTAGAAATTGGGGCAAAAGACTGTATCCTGCTGGGCACAGTTGCCTCAATGGCACTGGCAAACTTTTAGAAAAAAACAGCAGATGGCGCCACAAAAAATGTTTAAATCTAGCATAAGGAAATTCCCTAAATATGGGAACATCAAGGTCAATTTAGGTAGTACAAGTCAAAGTTTGAAACGGAAAAGGGTTGTGAATTTAAATAGTGTTTATTAAAGAGGTTTCATTATTCAGTTTTTAAGATGTAGTTCAAATTTGTTTAATACAGTTGGTGACATCAGATGATGGATGCTCACAAAAAAGTCTAAAGGTGAAAATCTACCACCAACTGAGGAAGTCATAATACTAGCAATACAGCAAGATCAAAGGCAAGCCATGGGATGGGACAATGTGTCATGTCCTATTTTATCACCAGTTACAAATTACAGTTGGATTTTAGATGGTAGCAACATCACACCCATAATGTGCAATCTACCATGTGCACCTGATGACATTCTTCACCTGATCATGTGCTCATGTACAAAAGGAACATGGGCCCCACCATGTCAATGTTGTTCAAACAACATTAAATGCAGAAAAATGTTTGCCTGTAGTGGTGATGTTGAACTGTGTAGTAATATTGCTAGTGATAGTGACTGTGTTGCAGAAGGTGATACATTTTTAAATAAAACATGTTACTAAAGAATGTTATTAAAATGTCTTATTGTTTTCAGAAATTAATATATATATATATATCGGGTAAGTTTAACACAGCTGTCTATGGGATCGTCAATAACTCCTGTTCTTAAAAAGAACATAGTTTTCTAATCAATTGAGCAATCAAAACATTGTTAGGATCTTTAAAACGGTAATAAACTACTGTACAAATAATATCTGAATGTTTATTCATATATTTATTGGTTTAGGCATAAAATGCATAAATATGTTGAAAAATGACCATTTTTTATGAATGCCGTGTTTTTATATATGCAGTTACTTTATTCTAAGGAATGTGTTAATTAACTTTCAGACATTAATTGTAGCTGACATTTCAATGTTTCATATGATGTATAGGTCGCAAAAGTCGGATAACACGTTTTTGAGATACTTGCATTTTATGTATCGGTTAAGTCGCCATCTTTATGACGTCATTATTCCAATCCCACACACTTCCGGGATGGACACCCTCGTGATTCGTGATTAGGGGGTCGCCTTGAACACGCTGGTATAGGTGGCTTGCTTGCTTCAGAAACTTTTCCACGGGAACAACACCTGCTCCCTGACTATAAATGAATTAAAATTAAATGTGTTTACGTGACTTATACGGAATCCAGTTAAGGACATGAACCAAATAAAAATTGACTTTATTATTATTTAAAATTGAAATACTAAATCAATATTTTGTCAATATTTTATATATAATATTTAAGTATTAACTGAATATTTTGAGATTATTAACTGAATAAATTGAATTCGACATATTGTTTGTTTGTCCTTCACAGGGCTCTGTAGAACACATTTACTATTTAAATGCATTTAAATTATCAGGTGTGTACTAGTTATAAGACTGTTTCTTATATAGGCCTAATTAACATCAAAATTGTCCAAATTAAAAAAAAAAAATAAAAATAGTTAAAAACTATGTGGATAATCAATAAATTTAAGTTAGGTGTCGCCCTTGCCGTAACATGAAAGCTGCTTTCTAAATCAATTTTCATACATCATTAATAGAGAATCGATGTACCAAGCAACATAAAACATTTCTACTTTTTCTTAAACTCCTTTGAAGTAATGAAACAGTCAATTGGGGGGGGGGGGGGGGGGGGTCACAGAAGCATGACAAAGATATCACGGCTCGTGTGTGACAGGCAGTTGTACACACAGGCATGTAAAGACAGGGAGATCCAGTCGTTTTCCCCGCCCTTTTATGAGGATCAGACCAAATATCAACCAATTGGAAATTTAACAGGGCGGGGCAAACGAAAAGTTAGTTCTGGCCACTCTTGCCTGTCGTCACACTATGTGCTTCCTGTTTGTAAACCTGCAGACACTTGGGTCTGTTCTATGTTGTGTATGTTTTTTTGGGGCCCCATCATCGATAATTAATTCGATATCAATTCGAAAAGCTAAAAAAAAATACATTCGTTATAACAATAAAGTTATTGAACATACACCGGATGTTCGCTAAGGATATAAAAAATAAGGTTTCACACACAATTGCATCTCTCTCTCTCTCTCTCTCTCTCTCTCTTCCCACAGGAAATAATAATTATTCTGGCATCACAAGGAGGAGGTTGAATCTTCCATGTTATTTGGCCAAGCTTCAGCTCTTCACATAATTGCTTTATTGCACAGTGCACTTTTATTCATTAATTTTGCCCTCTTTCAGTTGCAAATGTTGTCATCTTTTTTGTTTATATTATTTTTTTTTCGGGGGGGGGGGTGGAAGTTTCACCTACGACATTGTCTATTTAGGCTTTAATAACACAATACTGTTATTTGTATGCCAATTTATACAGGCAATTAGAAATCGGGACAAACGAGTTGGCTCCGCCCTTTTTATGACGAACGGCAACTTCTAATTCGTTTGTTGTGTGGTTAGTCGTTGAAAAGGGCGGAGCATGTGACGTCAGACTACATACCAAACCAATTAGAAGTTGCTTTCGTCATAAAAAGGGCGGAGCCAACTTTTGTTTGTCCCGATTTCTAATTGCCTGTTATTTGTGTGCCAATTTCTCACTACCGTTTGACATAAGGGAAGCCCGATTCCGTTTCGATTAATCGGAGAATCGATTTTTTGGTTCTAATTAATCAATTAATCGAATCGATTCGGCACCTTTCGATTAATGGAGTGAATCGATTCAAATCAAGCCGATTCTATTTTATTTATTATTTATTGTTTTCCTTTTTTATTGTTCAGTTTTTTTTTTTTTCAAGTTTCAATCCCTTGATTATTCTATTTTTAGCAAAATCACGACATCATTTTAAGTAAAGAAAATAAATTTAGTTTTATTTGCCAGTTCCGCCCTTATGTTATAAAAAATAGAATCGGTTAATTTTCCGATTATTAATTGGAATTGGAATCAAAACGTCCATTGCGATTGCGATTCATTCAGCAAACAAATTTGGGCATCCCTATTCAGCATTCTAACATGTCAATTTTTATTTGGTTCATGTCCTTAAGTGGATTCCGTATAATTCACCTAAGTACATTTACTGTAATTTGAATTCATTTAACTCGTGTGTATACAAGGTATTATACCTAGTACTCACCTGATAATTTAAATGCATTTAAATAATAATCGTGTTCTACAGAGCATCGAAGGGCAAACAATGTGTTGAATTCAATTTATTCTGTTAATAAGCTGAAAATATTGAGTTAATACTTAAATATAATATATAAGCTATTAACAAAATATTGATTTAGTATTTCAATTTAAAATATTAATAATCAAGTCAATTTTTATGTCCTTAATTTAATTTGAATTCATTTAACTCATGTGTGTACAAGGTATAAGAGCGGAAATAACGACATGGTTGTTTCCTTTGCCATCAGGCCCATCATTCTCCTTGAGAAGTAGTCGTGTTCATATTACGTCACTACTGCCCAAATGTTTATGCAAATAAAAATATAAAAAGTACGTTTTTTTTTTAGAAACTGCGTTTTATGTAAAGAGAGAATGGGTATTAGCAGCCTCACAATTATTTAAAAAAAATTCATAAGTAAACGAAAAATTGCGTTTTTCAGTTGCAGAAGTTGGTTAGAGGCTACACCATGCTCAGTTTCTCTTTATTCTTCTGGCTTTCATCATGTTTATCATTCTAGTTTTGAAAACAATTTGAATTTTTTTCGTAATGTTTCGAGAAAAAAAACCCGTTTTTTTGACATTTTTGCGTACAAGTTTTACAAACAGATCAATGGGGTATACAGCATATTAGCCACTGAAGTGGTGGCGTATCGGTGCGCTGGTAAAACTTCCCCGTCTTACCAGATCTAGACTCCTTTTAGGGGATGGGATCGCAGCGTTAGCCGCCCTCTTGCACACTTGTGTCCAGGGTGGCACCGGCCAACCCGAGTCTACCTCGCTGAATGACCGCCGGACGGATGTCCGACACTACCGACAATGACCCACAGTGAAATCCCACGGTGGGTATTCCACATGAAGTACCGACTGCAATACGAAACAAGAAGGCACCAGGACGGTGGTGAGCTGGGGCGACTCCTACCCGGATCTCCACCCTCCCCACGGTAACTTCCCCAGAATAATTGACACAGCAACCACAATGTAAATAAAAGATATATTTAATAAAAGACTTACTCAGTTAATAATTCTATTTTCATGTGAGTAACGTTTTAACCCTTGAACCACGTCGGGATTTATATAAATTCAAGGTCAACTATATGTTGCACCCTTCCCATCCAAGAACCCCATGATATTAAATTGGAGTGGGGGAAAAGGTTGGAAAGTGTACAGGGGGAGAGAGAAAAGTGGGAGGGGGTGTCGGAAATTGAAACGAAAGGAGTAAAAAAAGGAAAAAACTAAGAGCTCATTTTCTCTTTCAAATATAAAAAGGGGAAGGGATAATAGTAGCAAAATTAAACTAGAATTCTTTTTGCTCCGCCCTTTTATGAATTGGGTTGTTGGGTTTGTTACTTGGTCTGACGGTATAAAAGGGCGGAGGAAAAGAAATTCTAATGCTGGGCACAATTGCCTGTGAATTTTGTGAATAGAAGGGGAATACATAAAATTATAGAGAGTGGGGTCACTAACCAAAATCAGCTGGTCTGGCAGCCCACATAGGCCGAGTTCAAAAATGGCCAAATTTGTGTTCAATTTAACCTGAAATGTATAGTTTTGTTTTTTGGCTTAAAAAATTGAAAAAAAATATCCCAACTTAGAAAAAATCGGTCTGGCACTCCAAAGATGTCACAAACAATGCCGCCAGACCGATTCAAACTGGAAGAAAATTGCTTTCAATTTAACAAAAAATGTATAGTTTCTATAGTGTCAATGTTTCTAAACATACAGGAATGTTTTTGAACCTCTATGAGCTCAGAGACACTCTGAGGCCCAGAGACACTCTCAGAGGCCCAGAGACACTCTCAGAGGCCCAGAGACACTCTCAGAGGCCCAGAGACACTCTCAGAGGCCCAGAGACACTCTCAGAGGCCCAGAGACACTCTCAGAGGCCCAGAGACGCTCCCAGAGGCCCAGAGACACTTCTATTTTAACATCGGGTCTATGGGCTCAATAGAAAAAACAATGCTAGCGTTCTTTGCGGAGATGCTTCGAAGTAATTTTGTGATGTAACCTCTTATTCCACTAGATGACGCTCATATGCAATATATTATCGCTATTTTTCTGCATATTCTTATATTATAAATTATAATAATACAGTTTCATGTATCGGCCTCTTTATTTTCGGTTGATTTGACGTTGGTTTGCGTCACAACGTAAAGTGAGCTGTTCGGCATCCCCTCCCCCTTCTGTAGATATTATTGTAATGAAAGACGAAAAGGGGGGGTGTGGGTTCTTCCCCTTTCGCTTGATTTTAACCAGGTGATGAAAGGTTTTTTTGGAAGACATTTTGGTAGGCTTATTATCACCTGTTGTGTCTAAAACATGTGATTTTCTCATCTTCCCCAACCTTTCTCCTCTCCCAAACAATTCCAACTTCCTTTTGTACATTTTTTTTTTCTTTCTTTCTATGAGGTCTTTTGGTTGTGAATGTGTGAGATTCCCGTTGTATTTCTTTTCCCATCGAAAAGGCACTCATTACTAGTTCTCGTCGTTCATTCATGCTTTTTGTGTGTCATATTTGCTCTTTCAGCTGGTTTGTAGTGATCATGAGGTTTTTTTCAGAAAAAAAAAAATTGTTGTGATTTAAAGTAACGAAAACTGGATTTCCGGGGTGATGTTGTGGACAAAATGTGAAAGTTATTTTTGATCGTGGTGGAAAAAAATGTTATTTTTTGTTAAAAAAAAAAAAAAACGGATTATTTTGAAATCGTGATTTGAATCATACGGAACTCTGTTGAAGACGTGGAATATTTCGTCTGGACGACTTAGTATAAGTCGTCCGGACGGGATGCTATACGTCGTCCGGACGGGATGCTATAAGTCGTCCGGACGGGATGCTATAAGTCGTCCGGACGGTATGCTATAAGTCGTCCGGACGGTATGCTATAAGTCGTCCGGACGGGATCCTATAAGTCGTCCGGACGGGATCCTATAAGTCGTCGGACGGGATCCTATAAGTCGTCCGGACGGGATCCTATAAGTCGTCCGGACGGGATCCTAAGTTGGGTCAGGATGAATATTGTAAAGGCAATTAGAAAACGGAATAAACAGACGTTGTCTCAACCCTTTTTGTGTCGTTCGACGTTGAAAAGAGCGGAGCATGTGACGTCAGACTACATAACTAACCAATTAGAAGTTGCGTTCGTCATAAAAAGGGCGGAGCCAACGTCTGTTTATCCCGTCTTCTAATTGCGTGTGAATATTGTAGGGTGACTCTAATCCCTGAAAGAGAATACATATAGAATGAGAGGAACACTACATTTTTTATATCGGTGATTAGATGGTGTTATGTTAAAATAAGTTTGTTGCAGGGGGTCTGGATGGCGCATCCCCCGAGAATGTAAAAAAAATTCACATAGATTAATTTAAAAAAATGGTTATGTTGTTCCACACCCATGTTTTCAGCCAATTCTATATGCATTTTGTTTCAGGTTTTAGAGTTACCCCACAATTTTCATCCTGACCCGACTTGCTATCTCGTCCGGACAAGATACTAAGTCGTCCAGACGATGTTCCAATGTCCTCAACAGGCAGGGCTCCGTAGAATCAAGATTTATATAAAAAAGGCGTTATTTTACGTTAAAAATTACAATTTTCATTATAACACAAACAATATGAAACAATTTGTAGTTTTAAGAAATGTACTCTTTAATTGGTTATTGGCTTTAATTACAAGTTATTAATTTCAAATTTTCTAAAAAAAAAACGATTCGTTTTCAAATTTAGCTTTAGTTATGAAGAAGTACTGATTATCGTAATTTTCTAGTTGATATTTTATTTATTATTATTATTTTATTATTATATACTGTATATATTAAGCCACGTCTATTTTGCTTTGGCTCCTTGGTTCCTTCCCTCAGTAACGCTGTACAAACAATTGACAACAACTGACAAAAACCTTGAAGCACGTCGGAATTTATATAAATTTAAATGAATAAATGAACCGCTTTTTTTTCTCAAGGTCAAGATTACGTTGCGCTCTCCCCATCCAAAGAACCCCATGCTATTAAATTAGAGAGGGGAAAAGGTTGGAAATAGTAGGGAGGAGAGAGAAACGTGGAGGGGGAAAAAGACTGAAACTGAAATTGAAATGAAAGGAGTAAAAACGACGCGCATGCGCACTTTCTTTTTCAAATATAAAAGGGAGGCGATAATAGTAGCAAAATTAAACTAGAATTTATCATGGGCAATTGTGCCCAGCATTAGAATTTTTTTGCTCCGGCCTTTTATGAACCGTCATCAATTTCTAATTGGTTTGTTACTTGGTCTGTCGTCATAAAAGGGCGGAGGAAAAGAAATTCTAATGCTGGGCACAATTGCCTGTGAATTTGGCTCTTGACAGGTTACCCCACTAGTTTATATATATTAAGCTTTGTCTGTCTGTGTATAATGCTGTACAAACAAGGACAAAAACGTTTAAGGCTTTAATTAAGCACGTCGAAATTTATTTAAATTTTAAATAACCGGTTTTTTTTCATGGTCAACTTTATGTTGCGCTCTCCCGATCCAAGAACCTAAACAATAGTAAGGTGCTTATAAATAATGCAAGTGGTCAAGGCAAATTAAACAAGGACAACCGGGCATTCGCATTAAACTTAAACTAGATGCTCCCGTCATTTATGACGGGTTACCCCACTAGTAATAAATAATAATGAAATATCAATTTTTCCTAAATAAACCCGTTTACCCTGTTTTTGATTGGACAATGGTGTCACAACCCGACTCAGGTTGGACAAGACACTGGCCCGTACTGTGGGATGTCCCTTGGTGAACTATCCCAGGACGACCACGTGAAGTTGCGGAGTCCCTTGCTGCGTTCAATAGCCGAATTACCGCCAACAGGACGCGACAAGATGGAAGCGATCGCAGTATGATGGGTCCGTTTGTTGACTGTCCACAGTCAATGTCAATGTGTCAACAATTCATTTCTTCTCTACACCCTCCTCCAATTGGATCCACGCTATTTACCCAGGTGGAGACAATGGTCAGAATACATGACCGTCCCAAAACAGCCTAAGCCCCCTAGCTATCCAGCTAAGGAGGTAGTGTAAGTGAAGGGTGTCACTGAAACTACCAGGCTGTCGACCAACTGGAACGATCAAACCATGAAAAAGGCAACGTTAAACCTTCCACGTGGGGCACACACTCCCCAGAAAATAACCAGTCTGGATGGAGACACGTGGGCATGGTAGATCTCGAAGGTTTGGATACCCTACCGGCATTGAGCAACTGACAAGGGGGATGGTACCCCCCTAAGTCAGGGACCGATGTTTTGCGTAACGATGCTATTGGCACGCATTGAAGCGCTTACTAGGCGTAGTGGTCGGGACCATCGACTCCCTAAAGATCTAGGTAGTAAGAGCAACCAGGGTGGGCCGGGTTGACCTCCAGACATTAGGGCTTGCCCAGGGTCTATGTCAACTCGGGCCAGGAGACCCGTTAGCGCTCCTTGGCGCGCAACCCTGTTGGAGGGGTTGCCATATTGCCAACCTGGAAGCTGTAGAAACCGAACTAAAACTACAGTTGCTAAAGTATGGAGAAACTAACTAACTTGGTACCACTTGCCTCTACCTCAGTAGTTGAGGAGGTAGAGATGAACTCTTTCTTTGTAGAAGAGTCAGGAACCGTGCCACTAAGAACGGAGATGGATGACGAATGTGACCTCTTGTTGGATGTACCAACGAGTTTAGAAAGCCAATTTAAGGCAGACTGGGATAAAACTATTATCCCTAAAATAACAAAAGAGGCAGAACAGTATATAAAAGAATACTGTCAATTACATACTGGAGTCAGTAAGGGACGCAAACTAAGAATAAAAGATGCGTTCATTAAGGATATGGAAAGACAGGCCAAGAAAGAGCTGCTCGACAAACTTATGAGTCGAGTGAGACAAAATGATAATGCTGGTAGGACACGGTCCTCCAGTACAGGAAGTGGAAGTGGCTTGTGGACTGTGAATGAAAAAGACCAAGAATAAATGCGAAAAGAAGACGAACGGAGCCCCAGAGACAGACGTCTCCGAACGAAAAAGCGAATAAGACTGTGGAAGAAAACGAAGACCAAGATATGTTCAGCCTAGACCACATTGCATTGTTGAAGTGTGTGTACGAGCAAGTTGGAACGATCAAAACAGCTGTTAGCCGTGAAAATAACAGCAAAATACAATTTAATAAGACGGAACAGAAGACAGTATATGACAGTCTAGAAGAAATCATTAAAATATTTTCAATAATCAATGAACGAAATCATGAATTGGAGATATCTTTGCTGAAAGGGCTTGCGAGCCAAAAGGATAAAGGGGCAGACGTTGAACCAAGATCGGGACAAGAAATTGAGCTAAGCGAAACGAACTTCCCAGTTCCCAAAAGGAAGAGAAAGCAAAGCTTCAAAGAAAAAAGAATAGTAGGTGCTACTAAAGACTCGAGCCACAGTGCTACTACATACGCACAAGTGGCAAGAAGCACCCTACAAAGAAAGGCACCAAACGAGAATGTTATACTGGTGAAATCCAAAGAAAGCGAAATGTCGCCACGCAGAATGAGGAACACCTTGCAGTCAAACATCTCAATTGATGACATTGGAGGAAGCTTAAAAAGCGTACGTGAAGCAAGGAACGGGACATTAGTGCTCGAGGCTCACGGAGAAATACAACGCAACCGATTGATTGAAAAATTGAAGGACATGAGAGACTTCTCATTTGAAAGGCCAAAGCAAAGACTGCCAAAAATAATGATAACCGGAGTGGAGAAAGAAAAGACCACAGCTACTATAATAAATGAGATAGTGAGCTATAATGATGAGTTGAAAACTATAGTCGGAGAAGAAAAGGAGTTCCGTGAAGGACTCAACTGGATAGCAGATAGGCAGTGTAGAAACACTGCCAAGAAAAATGTCCTTCTGAAAGTGTCTACGAAGGTCTATAAGGCTCTGAGCTCGAACTGGAGGATAAACCTGGGATGGTAAAGGCACAGAGTCGAAGAATGGGTGGATGTAACCCAATGCTTCAAGTGCAATGTACTAGGTCATAGAGCGAATGACTGCAAGGAGGCCAAGGAAAGCTGTATAGCCTGCGGAGGTGAACATAAGTTGAAGGATTGTAAAAGTACCGAAGTTGAATGCATTAATTGCAAGAGGAAAGGACTAACAGAAAGATGCCATACCTCAAGAGACAGAAAGTGTCCGGTATACTTAAAAGCATGGGACAGTTCATGGTCGCAGATTGAACATGGATAAAATTACTCTGATGCAAATAAATCTGGGTAAAGGGGCAGCCGCAGAGGACTGCCTGGAAAGATCAAGTAAAGATGCAGCTTTGTATGCATACAGGAGCCTAACCCTCAGATTATTAATAAGAATAAGCTGTTGGGAGGTGAGCTATGCAGACATGAGGGTAATGTCAAGTCTGTCATAGTTACAAGGAAAGGAGCAAGAGTCATGTCTCTCAGAGGGTATATGTCGGCAAATCTCTCAGTATTACTTGTAGAGAGCCAAGCATTGGCCTTCATTATAGCCAATGCTTACGCCGAACCGAACTGTGATTTTGACGGTATGTTAATGAAGCTCAGAACTCTACTGACTGAAAGGAAAGAACCTATCGTTTTAGTCGGAGACTTTAACGCAAAGCACCCTGTCTGGGGTTCACGAGAGGCAAACCCAAGAGGGTCTAGCCTGATGGAGTTCATCCTTTCTCAGAGACTGAAAATTAACAACGATAGCAAGCAGGGTCCCACCTTCAGCTCCTCCAACGGAGTTAGTTGGATCGACTTGACTCACTAGAGATATCGAGATCGACACGTGGGAGATCATGTGCGCTGAAACCCTAAGTGATCACAAGTATATAAAGTTTACGATCACAATGAGAGCAAACCAGAAGCGGGACAAACCAAAATTAAATTGGAAAAAGACTAACTGGAAAATTTTCAGTGAAAAAATAAGTCAAGCAGTGAATATGCTGCAAGGACAAAATGCTCACATAGACTTTGATGCTCAAATAGAGTCTGAAGGATTTAATGAAGCATGTGAGGCGGTCTGCGCAAAAACTATGCCGCAGATAAATAAGTCAGCCACGTCCAAAAATAATAAGTGGTGGACGTTGAACTGGACCTAGAAAGGAAAGTAGTAAGGAAAGCAAGGAAAAGATTCCAGAAGGAACAACGACAAGAGCTGAGAGATGGGCTAAGCACAATATATAAAGCAAAAAGATGTGCCTTTAAAAATGGGATAACGAGAGCCAAAGCTCAGTCTTGGATGAGATTTTGTGAAGATGCTTCAACAAAAGACCCATTCAGCCTGCCATATAAGATACTCGCAGGCAAAACAAAGCCAAAAGAATCGTTCCCTACCATAGAGAAAATCGATGGTACATGGACAGCAAATGAGCACGATACTATGATGTGGCTGCTGAATGAATACTTTCCACAAGACTTGCCTGGATGCGAATCGGGGGAGCAGAGCAAGATGAGGGCAGATGCCATGGAGGAATATAACCCTAGCATGGTGAATGAACCGCCATTTTGCAAGGAAGAATTGGAATTAGCCGTGAGTGAGATACAAGTGTCGAAAGCTCCGGGAAATGATCGGATACCTCCGGTGGTTCTAAGGCACCTCTTAACTATCGGGGAGGGCTATCTCTGTAGACTCTATAATAGATGTCTCTCAGAGGGGTGCTTTCCAAGAAGGTGGAAAGAAGCCAAAGTAGTATGGATAGAAAAAAGCAGAACTAGGACTTATCGTCCAATATGCCTGTTACCAGTGATCGGTAAGCTACTCGATAAGCTCTGTGCGAAAAGGCTCTCCTTTTTTCTAGAAAGGAATGGCCACTTGTCAAACGAGCAATATGGATTTAGGGAGGGTCGCAGTACAGTAATGGCAGTAGAAGCCCTGCAATCAAGTATTGTAGCTCTAAAACTGCTTAAGAAGCATTCATTGATAATTTCACTGGATATCAAGAATGCCTTTAACTCTGCATGGTACCCCCAAATCTTACTGGGCCTGAAAAGTATGTTATGTCCTAGAAACCTTGTAGCGATCATTGCTTCTTTCCTCGAAGAGAGGGTTGCAAAGTCTGGAACAGCTAGCATAAAAATGACAAGAGGATGTCCACAAGGTTCTTGCATAGGACCTATACTTTGGTTGGTCCTCATGGAGACTTTTTTCACAGAGATTAAGCCAAAGCTCGAGCAGGGAGATGTGGTGCAAGCATTTGCTGATGACATAGTTATCATTGTATCTGGCAAGTCGGTCAAAGCTATTGAGAGCAAGATCGGCCCAATTCTGAGCAAGTGCTCCTCATGGGCGGAAAAATCGAAGTTACAATTCTCGACGCTCAAAACGACAGCTCTGTTCTTCCCGGCTAGCAATATCCTGCGGCCTCCGAAAGTCACATTCGACGGTCGACACATCGTGCTGGAAGCCAAAATGAAATATCTAGGGCTCTATATTGATTCAAAGTGGCAATGGTTAAGCCACATCAAGAGTATTTCAGAGAAGTCAATGGGAATTGCCTCCTGACTTTTCTATATCTGTGGCAGTGAATGGGGCATGAAACCAAGAGTACTGAGAGATATATACCTCAGATGTGTGGAGCCAATGATGATGTATGGCTCTGAAATCTGGGGTGTGAAAGGTAGGGACACAAGAATCATGACGAGACTTGATGCGACCCAAAGGCCGTTCCTGAGAGCCATATGTAAGGCCTACAGGACAACCTCGAATAAAGCCCTACAGGTCATAACGAACTGTCCTCCACTGTGGTTGAAAGCAGAACAAAACCACAAAAGTTGGAAAATGAGGAAACAGTATGTTGAGAGAATGGAGGTACCCTTGCCTCTGAAAGACCGAGAACACCCAGGTCTATGTAAGATATATAATATTGAAGAATTCGACAAGCATGACGAGAATAGCCATCATCTGCAAGGATATACTGATGGATCAAAGTTGGACGGCAGGGTAGGAGCTGCCATGGTCATTGTTGATCACCAAGAGATAATACGAGAGTGGAAGGGCAGGCTTCCGGATGAATCAACAGTATATCAAGCTGAGATATATGCAATTAGCGTGATTGTAAAACATTTACTCCAATTGGATGTAGAAGGTAAAACTATCATGCTAATGGTTGACTCAAAATCGGCTCTCCAAGCAGTGGCAAAAGGCCATAAACGGAATAGTAATGCCTATCAAGCAAACAGGAATATAGGCAAGATTACCGAAAGAGGTGGTATTGTAAAACTTAAGTATGTGAGAGCACATGCAGGGATTAAGTGGAACGAATACGTTGACAAAATAGCCAAACTCGCAACTAAGAATGCCACACAATTGCAAGGGAAAATTCCACAAAGTTGGATAACCAAGCAATTGGAGAAAACAACTGTTGAAATGTGGCAACAAGATTGGGATCAAACTACAAAGGGTCGAGAAACTCACAGGTGGATCCCAATCATAGAAGCGAAAAGGCAACCAATATCGGGAAAGATAGTTCAAATGATTACGGGACATGGTGACTTTAATAAGTACAAAAGACGCTTTAACCTTGGAGACGATGACGCTGAAGGTATGTGTAACTGTGGGCAAGAAGAAGATTCAATTGACCACCTGCTCTGGAGATGCAGAGCAGAGCACATTACTGAAGCAAGAAATAAGCTGCAAATAGCAGTGAATCAGGCCAAGCAAACATGGCCATGTAGCGTTGAAAAACTGTTAAAGAGTGACCTAATAAGTCATTTTAAAAACTTCTGTAAAGAAATATTTGAAGATTGAAAACAGAAGTTAGCACGAAAGCGGGACTTTGAGCATAAGAAGTACTCTGTAAATAAAGCAGGGTTTTAGGGGCACGTACTGGGTGGGTCCAAGCTGAGCCTTCCGCCTGTTGGCGCGGTTAGAGGATAGTATGGTGAGTAGAGGCCCTTATACCCAATGGGTGAGCGGGGCGTGGCTTTCATTCCTGTCCACAGTAGTTCGATGCAGGGATAACCGTGGCCCAATGTCGACCTCAGTTACCCCCAAGTAATCAACTCCCCAATTAACGAGACATAGAGACCCAGGTGTACATTATTAAATTGAGCATTTATTTAAGACATTCGAATCTGATTATTTACAAGACGGCTGGCCAAACTCCTGACCAGCTAAAAGCAAGCAATTTATACAATTAAAATACAATGGCCACTCAGGCCACTAAGCACTGAAACCACATGGTAGTTTGGAGCAGTGCCTCTGGCCACAGCAAGTATCTACACCTCTTATCCCCTTGTAACAGGCAGTTCTGCCCAGCACTAACTTTTCGTTTGCCCTACCTCTTTATGAGCGCCAGCAATTTCTAATTGGTTGATATTTGGTCTGACGCTCATAAAAGGCAGGGCAAACGAAAAGTTAGTGCTGGGTAGAGATGCCTGTCCCCAGGTAATGGTCGGGTGCCCGCTGCTGACACATCCAGGCATTAAAACCACCTCTCACTCATAGACACCATGGGGTCCTGAGTGAAAGGCTGGATTGGACACAAGATGGTGATTGCATGTCAAACTCCAAGGCTAACACGAGCAAAACAAACAAGGTCTAAGTTTGTGTAGGCCATAAAAAAACAAAAACCAATTTTTATAGAAACGTAGGTTTATTTCGAAAAGTACAGTATAAAAAAGAACAAGGACAACGGTAAAATTAATATTTTCTTCCTGACTGGGCTGCACTAATCCCTAAAATGTCAATGTAAATTGCCAAATCTAAATAGGGGTACATAGCATAGATTTTGCTTGCAACCAGTGCTGAAATACCGATACAGTTTACATTTGTACTAGATGTTTTGAAATAGATTTTTACTTTAGAAATGTATTAAGAGCCTAGATACACGTCCATCTTGTTGTTTTGAGCTGACGACGAGACAAATGAGTATTATATGGTGTTACTAAAACTGCAAGACATCCCCTCACAATCGCTCAATTAAAATACAGTAAAGTGCAGAATGCAATAAAAAGTATTGTTCTTTACGTGCTCGCTTTATATAATTTTTGAAAAGGTCCTTCTATTTTTAAACAAGGTTCAAAATCGTTCGTTTTTTTAACTCCATGTTAAATCCATTGGTTCAAAACCGTTTCACAAACATTTGAAAAACTCTAGTTAAAAACGATTTAGATCAATAACAAAATAATTAGCGCATACTTTCATGTATTGACTTCACGATGTTTCCTTTTTATAAATTTTGAAAAGGTCTTTCTATTTTTTAATAACGTTTAAAATCGTACGTTTTTTATCTCATGTTAATTCCCATAGGAGCAAACCACCGTCCCACTAACATTAGAAGAACTCTCATTAAAATAATTTAGAACCAAAAAAAATTAGCGCGTACTTTCACGTGTATATTGCCTTCACGATGATTCTTTTTTTGAAATTCTGAAAGGTCCTTCTATTTTTAAACAAGGTTAAAAATCGATCCTTTTTTTAACTCCATGTTAAGTCCCATAGGACCAAAAAACCGTCACCCAAACATTTGAAGAACTCCCATTAAAAACGTCTTAGAACAATAACAAAATAATTAGCACGTGCATTAATCTATTGGCTTCAAGATGTTTTCTTTTCATAAGCTTCGTACACGAAATTATTTTTCTATTAATTATTATGTGACTTGAAACCTGGAGAAAAAACGTTTAAAAACCATTTTTCAATCAAAAACGATCGCAGCGCCTACATTTTGAGACATTTTGAACTAAACGCTGTATCTAGGCTC
Organism: Brachycybe producta; assembly: GCA_036925085.1. Taxonomy (NCBI): domain Eukaryota; kingdom Metazoa; phylum Arthropoda; class Diplopoda; order Playtdesmida; family Andrognathidae; genus Brachycybe; species Brachycybe producta. Next base: position 5,378,689 of record JAUPFP010000011.1, on the reverse strand, counting down.
TTAACGGCAGCACAAAATGAGAATTATAATTTATTTCATAGGTGAGAAAAAGTAGAAAATGAATGAAAAAAGGTAGTAGTAAATCTATAAAAGTATTAGTATAGTAGTTTTGAAAAATATATGTAAAACTAGTGGGGTAACCCGTCATAAATGACGGGGAGCAAAATTCACAGGCAATTATGCGCATGCGCGTCGTTTTTTCCTTTTTTACTCCTTTCATTTCAATTTCAGTCGCCCCCTCCCACTTTTTCTCTCTCTCTCCCCTTCTACACTTTCTCCCGCACCCCCTCCCACTTTTCTCTCTCTCTCCCTTCTACACTTTCCAATGGAAGAGTTCAACATATAGTTGACCTTGAGAAAAAAAACGGTTCATTTATTCAAATTTATATAAATTCCGACGTGCTTCAATGGTTTTTGTTACTCCACACACACACACACACACACACACACACACAGAGACCTGGGATATTATATATATAACTAGCTGAGTTACCCGGCGTTGCCCGGGTCAAAATATGAAGATACCCCTGCCACCCCGTTCTTCTAGCTTGAATATGAATTATGCATACAGCTTTTATTTTTATGAATACCTAGATAATAGATATGAAAACATGTCACATCCAGTATATAGACATTTGTCCTAAAGCCTTGAAACTATTTGCCCTAAAGAAACATTTGCTCTAAATGGACACTTGCCCTAAATCCACTTGCCCCACAGCCATTTGCAATAGAGACATTTGCCCTAAAACTGTTTGCCCTAGAGACATGTCTTAAAAACACTTGCCCTTAAACCAATTGTCCTAAAAGTACATTTGCTCTAAAAATACTTGACCTAAAGGTACATTTCCTGTAAAAGAATGTTTGAAACTAAAACCGTTTGCCGTAAAAGAATGTTTGAAACTAAAACCGTTTGCCGTAAAAGAATGTTTGAAACTAAAACCGTTTGCCGTAAAAGAATGTTTGAAACTAAAACCATTTGCCGTAAAAGAATGTTTGAAACTAAAACCATTTGCCGTAAAAGAATGTTTGAAACTAAAACCATTTGATCTAAAGGTAAATTTGCCCTAAAACCATTTGCTCTAAAGGTAAATTTGCCCTAAAACCATTTGCTCTAAAAGTAAATTTGCCCTAAAACCATTTGCTCTAAAGGTACATTTGCAATAAACCATTTGCCTTAAAGAGAAATTTGTTCTAAAATGATTTGCCCTAAAATGTTTGAAACTAAAACCATTTGCCCTAAATGGACATTTGCCCTAAAACCATTTACTCTAAATGGACATTTAATGGACATTTGCCCTAAAACCATTTACTCTAAATGGACATTTGCCCTAAAACCATTTACTCTAAATGGACATTTGCCCTAAAACCATTTGCCCTAAAGGGACATTTGCCCTAAACCATTTGCCCTAAAAGAATGTTTGAAACAAAAAGCATTTGTAATATTTAAGGGACATTTGACCAAAAACCATTTGCCCTAAAAATATGTTTGAAACAAACCATTTGTTCTCTAGGGACATTTGCCCTAAAGGGACATTTGCCCTAAAAACACTTGTCCTAAAAGGTCTTTGAAACTGAAACCATTTGCCCTAGTGCTACATTTGGCCTAAATCCATTTGCCCTAAAAGGATGTTTGAAATTAAAACTATTTGTTCTAAAGGTACATTTGCCCTAAAAGATGGTTTGAAACTAAAACCATTTGCCCTAAAAGGATGTTTGAAACTAAAACAATGTGCCATAAAGGTACATTCGCCCTGATAGGTATAGAAGTTGATATACTGCAGCGCCATCTGGTGGCGACCTACAACAAAGGGATAGCATAAAAACCTTCTCCATGAAATAATACATATACGTGGTAATTTTCATGGTGATCGGTCAAACGGTTTCGGAGTTTAGCGATTACATCCATTTTTATATATACAGATTAGAAATGAAGCTACGAAATTTTTATTATTGACATGCTTGGTGTAGACTGAAGAACTCGAGAGCGAAAGGAGATTTCGAGATTGTATGATACAAGATTAACAAGACCATTCATTATACAATACACCTGCCCCAAAACCAACTAATTACGTTGTGTAGTTCATTTTTTATGAATTTCAAAACGGATTTCATTCATTTGGAACACACGCTGCATTTCTACCCTCATGATTCTGTGAAAGCTGGTGACGGCACATTGTGGGGCAGGCATTTAAAAATCGGGACGAACACAAGTTGGCTCCGCCCTTTTTATGACGAACGCAAATTCTAATTGGTTGGTTATGTTGTCTGACTTCAATTGCTCCTCTCTTTTCAACGTCGAACCACACAACAAACCAATTAGAAGTTGCCGGTCGTCATAAAAAGGGCGGAGCCAACTTATGTTCGTCCCGATTTCTAATTGTCCGTGTAGGCTTATTGCTCAGTGCAGAGCAGGAAAGTTCGATAGACGCCTTTGATTCCTTTGTTTATTTCTAACTAAATTGTTGTCACGTGTTAGATTATCGCATTTAATTAGAAAGTTTTTAGATTTATCATTATTTTATTTTAACAATGGGATTATTTTTATGTATTTTTTTTTTAGATCTTACTCCTGATGAGCAACAACTTCTGGCCGATATCCGCCGCCGCAAGGCTGAGTTGCTGCAGGAAATACAGGTAAGTGCGACCGGAAATGAAGGTTATTAATTTATTTTTTTAGATGGGGGGGGGTGTTTAGGTGAGTTGGGGTTGATTTTTTTTTAATTTTTTTTAGTGACTAATAACATATTGAGACTTTTAAATTGAGTACAGAGTGGCTGCAATGTCTATTATGTCTTGTTACACGTTGCAAGAATCTATGTTTAAATATTCTCCCTTCCCCCAATTTCAAGTTTTGTTTTTATTAACTCGTTGGAAAGACGCTAATTAATGATTGCGGGTGTAAAGGACCTTTTAAGTAGGGTTAACATACGATATGCAACGATTGAGTTGTCTGGTTGTCAAAATTGGCATTCCTCATGAAACGGTTTAAGAGGAAATTTTCGAAATTTGAATATTACAATTACAAAAAAAATACTCTGCAAGGAGCCGGTTGGCCTATGGCAGAGGGATCTTAATGCAAAGATGCAGTGTCAATATATAACAACTACAAAAAAATAACCTACATTGAAAATATAAAAAAATTATACATGCAGTCATGAAAATTTAAACCCAGAATTTATTAATGACATCATCTATAGCCTGTTTAGGAAGAACATTCTATTGTCGTATAACACTCTGAAAAAAGACCAGTAATAAGAGTTAGTCATGGCAAAATCTCTCTTAATTTTCTTTGAATGGTCACCCCTTCCCTGTGGTTTGGGACACGATTCATTTTTGTAAACACACATAAACTAACTTCTGATCTATGGTGAGATAAATTATCCCAATGAAGCCCAACCAGCATTTCAGTAACACTATCGGTAATCTTATATCGGCCACAGACAAATCTCAATGTCCTATGCTAAACCTTGTCAACTGCATGAGTTAATGCTACAGAGTGGGGATTCCACTCACTGCTCAAGATGAGGTGGAATCATTGCATTGTATGCAACAATTTTAACTTGCTCAGGGCAAGTACCCAATGATCACTGACAAAAACGAAGCATTTGAATTGCCTTGCAAGCAGGGTGGCAGTGATTTAAATCACATTGATTTAAATCATGATTTAAATCATGATTTAAATCAAATGATTTTTTTAGAAAAAATTTACATTTATTTAAACATTAAAATTACACAATAAAATAAAACAGTTCCCAGCATTTTTCTCTATGTTTATAAAATAAAGTCCGGTGGTAGTCCTTTCATTAATGCATTATTTTTTCGGAAGATATACTTGAGGAAATATCCCCCAATTGACTGGTGGAAATCAGGGACAAATACTGTAGATATAAATAGTAATAGTAATCTATTTAAGAACCTCAGAGGTAAACCGTTTTAAGTCACCAAACCTAAATTTTACAGTGGAGTAATTTGAAAGTTTTTCTCATCATTGAAGGAATAGGACTTAACATGGTATACCACCATCTAGCAGACAATGTGTAAAACCGTGGACTTACCACTGTTTACCACTGATAGAACTTGACAAACTGTTTAAAAAACGCAAATTTTACATCTTATGAAGATGTAAAATCGTGTTTTATTTTTAAAAAGTGACTGAACACAGTTTACCTCTGAGGTACTGATTTGCTTTGGGAACTGAAAAGGCCGCAATTTTACTCATTTTTGCAAATAACATCATAAAAAAATGTAATATTTCATATAAATGAAAAAAAATCAAAAAAATCTGATTTAAATAAAAAAATCGATTTATTTGATTTTAAAAAAAAAAATCAAAAAAAATCAGCCACCCTGCTTGCAAGTGACATTATCAACATGCTGCTTCGAAGACAGATTGCTTGTCAATGTAATTTCCAAGTATTTATAAGAATAAACATTCTGGAGTAGTTTGTTATTCAAAAAATAAGGAAAGTCAATGAATTTCTACCCCGTGTTACCCTCGTCACACTGCATTTCCCTTCATTCAACTGAATTTGCCGTGAAACACCAACTTTCAATTGCCTTCAAGTCCACCTCTAGTGATTCGCAGTCGAGGGTGCTTTGTACCTCCATTAACGTGTCATTAGCAAAAAGCCTACAGTTACAGTTAACCATACTGCTGGGTCATTAATGAAAACCAGAATCAAAAGAGGACTTAACACACTACCCTGTGAAACTGCAGATAACACACTACCCTGTGAAACTGCAGATGTAACACCCAGACTGTGACCCAACAATAACAACCTTGTGCTTTCTATGACTGATAAATGACCTGATCCAATTGCAAACTTGCCCCCAGACCATAACCAGAAAGTTTCGACATTTTAAAATGAGAAACTGTATCAAGAGCTTTACAGAAGTCTAGAAAAACCAGGTCAACCTGTTGACCCTTATCCAAACTTTTCTGTAAATTATTTACTAACAGTACAAGTTGAGTCTCACAAGAATGCCCTCTTAGATAGATTATGATAACTTCATACGTTTTTTCATAATATCTTTTGGTAAAGTTGTCCAATTTTGATGGTTCAAAGTGCAATGTGCACTTTAAATATATGTTTATCTAGTGATAGATTGTCAAAAAGTTGGAAAGTGTATTTCTATTTTTAAAAACTATTCGAAATTGCTAAATTTTAACTTTTAACTCCATTGACGAACACACTAAATGTGCTGATTTTTTCTATTTATTGAAATTAAATTTAGTTATTTTTTATGAACATGTTAATGGTTGTTTTTCTTACTCAATGGAGTTTAAGATAGTTAAAAATTTGTGATTTTGAAATTTTTTTTAAAAAAATAGAAGTACACTTTCTAATTTTTTTGATGATCTATCTCTAGGTAAACATATTTTTAAAGTGCACATTGCACTTTGAACCATCACAGTTGGACAACTTTAAGAGGTTGTGGCAAGGGCAGGACCGCCGGTCACAACATCTCGCCCAATTCTGTGCCGAATGGCTCATTATCATCATCATCATTCTCTCTCATCATTCATCATCATCATAAATTCATCATTGACTGACCCCGCACTGTGTGGGACGTGGTCCAGGGAAAGAAGATGAAGCCTCTTAAGCCTATATGTGCACAGTCGCTGGTACCAATACCTACCACCCACAACATGTTTTTGTCACTTAATCATGCATGCAGATATACAAAGTGTTCTAAATGCACGTTTTTCATTTTTTAATTGTTGATAACTCAATAACTACTGTCTGTATTTATTTGGTTTTTGGGCAGGTGCATTTTATAAGTATAGTTATAGTTAAGTTATAGTATCTAATAAAAGAAATAGTAAATCTCTTATGCCAGGGACACACATGCAGAAAATGTAAAAGAAAACATGTAAGAAAACAGAAAACAGACTATTCTTCTGCTTTCAATTGCAAGAAACAGAACAGAACCTGAGTAGAGACCTGCATTGACCGGGCTGGTCGTTACCTGTTGGCCGTTAGCTTATTTTTCGTACAAAACAGCTGATTTTCTGGATGTAGACTATATATACAAGACGGCAACAGATCAACAGACCCCTTTTTTTTAGCCGGCCCATTCGCCCCAACCAACCCATTCAACCAAACCAACCTGGTCGGTTTGGTCGAATGGGTCGGCTTGGTCGAATGGGTCGGCTTGGTCGAATGGCTTACTTTTGTCAAATAATGGTCGCTTTGGTAATTTTTTTCAGTTTGGTCATATGATAAACTATAAAATATTTTTAACTGCGTGGCACACTAGTTTTAGTTTTATATTGTATCTAATCTAAGTTGTATAAATTGAAATATAAAATTATGAATTTTGTGACACCCTGTATTTGCAGAATGGTGGAACACCCCGTAGAAATTCCTTTCTGTCAGTATGGCACCCCTTGGTGCACAGATGTCCAGACTTTGGTGGCCCGAATTCTATGTGAATTCGTGGAACCCAGTCGAACCGTGAGAATTGGGAAAAGAGTCCCAAAAATACCTTCTCTTATAAGGTAGCATTCTCAGCCCAGGGCAATGATTGGCCCAGTTGGTCAATCATTGAACCCTGAGGTGACAGTCGCCCCTCCCCGGAGACCAAACGAGAGGACCGTGGGACTTATGTGTGAGGACAGTAGAGAGTTGGTCAGAGGACAGAAAAGAGTTCAAGTCCTGACTAAAGAAGAGTTTTTGATAATGTAAAAGTATCTGTATACCACGATGTAAAAGATAACAGTAAAGAATTGATATTATCTACCTCAATTGTGTGAGTGTACAGTGTTGTGTATTAAGATTGAGTTTTCTAATTCCGAAAAGAAACGGAAATCCCAACAGAGGCACTCGGATACTATCTGAGTCCCTCTGCTTGGAGCCTCCGGTTAACTCAAAAGAACAGTAAGAGTGCCATCGACATCGTCACGCCCTATACCGAAGATTCTCGAGTCTTTTTGTGGACTGTAAGAGTAGATGAACCAACTCGCGGAAGGACTGTAAATTACAGAAATGTTGCGAGCGGTAAAATCATCGTCGGCTGGTCCACCAGTCGGCGCCACCGCGTAAAAACGGTGGCACCAAAAGGCCAGCCACGTCACAATTTGGTGAGAAACAGGAATTTTTGAAATGTAGGCAGTTTATGTCAGTGGTTTCTAAATAATCATTTCATTTTGATAATTTATTTGTTCCATACATTTACTTACTTTTAGACCTGGTCGTTTTATTCGACCCAGCCGTTTTATTCGACTGGGGCGCTTTATTCGACCACGGTCGAACTCAGCATATATAAATATCCAGCTTGGTCGACCACAAAAAAAATTAAAATGCAGGACTCTAAACCCGAGATAGAACTTTGCTCTATCTTTTCTGTTCTTTCCTGTTTTGTGTTATAAATGAACCAATAGGATTGTAGCTTGCATGACATCATCAAAACATTTTTGTAGACTCAAAAGCAAACAAAACTGTGGAACACATGTTGATGTTTCACAATAGATGGCGTGTCGCATAAATAAACTTTCCTGCATGTGTGTGTCTCTGACTTTACAAAAAAACACGCTTTTGCTACGGAGCCCTGTAATGGACAGGCGAGATTTTTTTTTAAATCTCGACATATCGACTTTAATCTTGACATTATCGGCCATGTTAATTATGCCATGTAGTGCGTACCATACTCTTAATTAAATTAATTATTGCTGCTACAAGGTGGCGCTTGCAATTTCATTATTATAGTATGGCGCGCCAACATGGCCGAATAAGAGATTAAAATCGAAATTTCGAGATTCTGGAAAAAGTCGAAATGTCGAGATTTAAAAAAAAATCTTGCGTGTCCTTAGTTTTCTGTAGAGCCCTTTTGAAGACATGAAATAATTTTATCTCGTCCAGACGTGTTAATAAGTTGTCTGAACGAGATCATGTACAAGATTCACTAAGATTTGCAAAGATTCATCCAGATTCACAGCAGGTCGTACATATGGAAAGCCATTTTACTCTTTTATCCACGTTTTACTGGATTCCCAGAATAGAATTAAAATCTGAAAATCTAGTAAAACGCGGAAAAACTAAAGTGGCTTGCCATACAGTACATGATTCACCCCCAATGTCTTTCCCTTTGCAAAAACGAGACTTTCACTCGGATTTTACGAACAAATAATGCCACCAGACGGAGCTAGCTTTGCTTTTGCCTTAGACCACGCATTCATGCTTTAAAATGGAGAAGACAGGAAGTTGAAAGTACAGGAAAGTAATAGTCTAAAGTAGTATCTCGTTTGGACGACTTAGTATCACAGGTATTTAGAAATCGGGAAGAACTTCAGTTGGCTCCGCCCTTGTTATGACGACCGGCAACTTCTAATTGGTTGGTTGTGTAGTCTGACGTCACGTGCTCCGTCCTTTTCAACGTCGAACCACACAACAAACCAATTTGAAGTTGAAAAGGGCGGAGCATGTGACGTCAGACTACATAACTAACCAATTAGAAGTTGCGTTCGTCATAACAAGGGCGGAGCCAACTGAAGTTCTTCCCGATTTCTAAAGGCCTGTCCTCAACAGAGCTCCGTAGGAAGGAAACCAAAACATTTTGCTTTGAAACCAACTTGTATGTGATGGAGAAAGTATTAAGAGAGAGGGGAGGGGAGGAGAAAGAGAGAGAGAAACATTGACATTTGCTAGCTGTGTGTATTAAAAATATTATTGCCACTCTTCATTTCTGCTGCATTGCGTTTCTTTTAAGGAGTTTCTTGGATGATGATATCGATAAAATTGCGTCGTAGGTTTTTTAAGTTTTTTGTTTGTTTTTTTCTTTTGAAAAAGCATCGTTCGGTATTTTTTTTTCTGACAAAAAAGGCTAACGGCCATGTGTTTGAAAGATACTAACAAATGGGGGGGAGTATTTTTGTTTATACAAGTTGTATGAAGTGTTTGCGTGTGTTGTGTCTTATGGCTCGCTCGCATTCTGTTTTATGCCTGACAATTGAGTAAAGATGTTATAATATTCAACCTAGAAAGACCATTTTTTTTTTCATTATTATATTGTGTGTGTAGCACGTGTACTTTTGATATGCCGCGTCTTTGCTGTGCTTGTCGTAATTCTACTCAATGGGAAGACATTGATGTAAGTCTTTTCTGTAAATTTTGTTAGTCATTTCTGCATTGTAAACTATTGTATGCACAATCTGTGATAAACATGAATCTATGGTTGCCTCGTAGTAAGGGGAAGCTTCGAACATCAGTGGTTTGACAACGAATTTAGGATGTGTTGTTTAGATTGATTAAAAAAAATGGATGATAGCAAACAATGTCAACAGACGGGAAATTAGAAATCGGGACGAACTTTAGTTGGCTCCGCCTTTTTATGACGACCGGCAACTTCTAATTGGTTTGACGTTGAAAAGGGTGGATCATGTGACGTCAGACTACATAACCAACCAATTAGAAGTTGCCGGTCGTCATAAAAAGGGTGGAGCTAACTGAAGTTCGTCCCGATTTCTAAATGCCTGTTGTCAACAGTTTAAACAAAAATTTTCTTGTATTGGGTTAAGCTCTCGTTAGCTACATGTATGTCCACTCTCGTGACAGGCATTTAGAAATCGGGACAAACACAAGTTGGCTCCGCACTTTTTATGACGAACACAACTTCTAATTGGTTGGTTATGTAGTCTGACGTCACATGTTCCGCCCTTTTCAACGTCGAACCACACAACAAACCAATTAGAAGTTGCCGGTCGTCATAAAAAGGGCGGAGCCAACTTGTGTTCGTCCCGGTTTCTAAATGCCTGTACTCTTGTGCAGTTCCACGTTCCTTTTGATTTTCCACACTGTTTGTCAAGGGCGTTTGGCACATGTCATGAACGCGCATGCCTCCAACTTGTCCTCGCTTGATCGTCAGTAGTCGTTCAACGTTTAAACTTGAATGCAGTGTTGATCGAAAATTCACTTAACTTTTTTACACTTAACTTTGAACTTTTTTTTTCTACATTTTTAAGGCATGCACTATAGCATGCATCACTTTCGTCAAATGCATGCGTTATACCAGTGCGCTAAAAAGCAAGCAAAAGCGCAAAAGTGTGGACATAGCTAATCTCTTGTTGACACTGATGTTTTGAGACCTATTTCATAAAATGTCCTGACAACCGCTGCCACGGCAGTGCATCGAGCTTGTTGGCTCAAAAGATTGGGGTGTGACATTTCAGTCAAGCGTGGTGGACGTTGTGCTTGCAGAAGTGTTTGCTTGAGTGTGGAAGTTGACGGTAGTGTCGTGACAGCACTTGAGCCACGGTGTTGCATATTAAAACTTTTGGATATGGGACACCACTGCCACGACACTGTGACGGTGGCACTAAAAGCAGTTCTCACGATGATAAACTGTGACATTTAATGTCATGACAGCAGTGTCGCGACATCAGTGTCACCATGAGAATTATACCTAATACGCACGTGATAATTTAAATGCATTTAAATAATAAACATGTTCTACAGAGCCCTGTGAAGGACAAACAAACAATATGTCAAATTCAATTTATTCAGTTAATTAATCTGAAAATATTGAGTTAATACTTGAATTTTATATATATAAAATATATAAACTATTGACATTAAAATATTGATTTAGTATTTCAATTTTGAAAATATTAATAATTAAAGTCAATTTTTATTTGGGTTCATGTCCTTAACTGGATTCCGTATATTTCACCTAAACACATTTAATTTGAATTCATTTGACTCATGTGTATACAAGGTATTAGGCTTTATGGTTTGGCAACTATATTGTTACTTTTGTCACGTCTTTTACTTTTTGTTACGTTTGTGTCATGTAACCTGCATTATTAGTTTGCTACATGTTGGATTGTGCAGTGTTGTTTGGATTGTGCGGTGTTCTGAGTGATCAAAGAGACTGAGCACTCTGATGCTTAACACTGACGACACAATTGAATTGATGGTTTGCACATTGACTAATACTGTGTTCGTATTTCCATTGAAGTATCATGTCTGATAATAAACCTTAAGACACTAGTGGGGTAACCTGTCATAAATGACAGGTGCATCTAGTTTAATTTTGTGTGAATGTCCGGTTGTCATGAAGTAATTTGCCTTGACCACTTGCATTTTTTATAAGCACCTTAATATTGTTTAGGTTCTTGAGTCGGGAGAACGCAACATAAAGTTGGCCATGAGAAAAAACCGGTTCATTTAAATTTAAATAAATTCTGACGTGCATAAACGTTTTTGTCCTTGTTTGTACAGTGCTATACACAGACAGACAAAGCTTATAATATATATAAAATTATCACGAGAAACAATTTAGGCAACATTTCTTTCATTTTTCTAAGAAACTAGCTTTCAACTGCAAGATTGCTTATCACACTTGGCAACATTGTTGATCCACTAGTTGACCAGCTGATTGAGCCTATGTGTACACAATCGACAAATTGTCTAAGAACTTTTTGTCAACGACACAAGAAAACTGTTTTGCCAGTTGGAAAAGTTGTTTCGAGTCACTACAGTAAAACAATCCTTTTGGTTTTAATGACAATGCAAATCAAACGGGAGTGTGTACACCGGCGACAACTATGTCATTGACTCATTGCTCTCCATTGTGCTTAAACCTAGCTGACCTTACAGTGACGCATTTGTGACATATTGAGTGTGTGTTAAGGTGCATCGCATCTATCGTTTGATCCTGGCTACAAGACTGTTCCTTGTGAACACGCACGCACACACACACCAACGATGCAACTGTTTTGGTTGTGTAACGACCCGATTTTTCTGTCACAATACCCCGTACAATTTGACCTATCTTACCGGGTACCAGGCTTCACATGGGGACGGGATCGCACCCGAAGCAGACTTCCGCACGGTATCCAGGGTAGCGTCGACTCCCTGGAGCCCTCCCTCGCCGGACACGATGGTTCGATGACTGCCGACACATCGAAAATATTTTGGTGGAACCCTAGCTCCACCGCGAGCCGACGCGAGTTATCAGCCGAAACAAGACGGAAGCGGACGATGCATTCCCCTAGGAAACCCTCCCTTCCCGTGGTAACTCCTCAGGGACGACACGACACGGTTGTAAAGAAATAAAGATATATTTGTTCACTTACTAGCAAAAGATTAACGGTGGTTATGTACATATTTGGCTGGTCCGTTTGACCAGCCAACAAAATGTTATAAAATACACAAAAGCCTAATGGCTAAAAAGGCAAAAGAGGAACATAAAACAGGAAGCCCTCCTGGCCTCCACCATTCAAATTTGCAGGTCAGCAGTCACCAACACACTGTCCTGATTAAATGGCTGACCTGTCCATTTAATACCTCCAGGCAGCTGCACCTGGAGGTGGACAGTGGTTACATCTGATCTCTTGCCCATTGAACTCAATGGGGAGAGGCCTGCTGGCTCTAATACAGTGTCCGCCTAGCAGTCTACTGTATGCTGCCGGATTAGACTACCATGGAGAGTTCGTCTCCTCAATCAACATTTTTTGAGTTGAGCAGACCAGGTTGCCACAGTTGTTATCTGTTGCCATGCAGATGCTAGCCCAAAGTTTCTACGGACAATTTGTCGCCTGTGTACACATAGGCTGAAAGCACAAAAGCAACAAATAATGTTTTTCCTTATAAAATAAGATCAACAAAGACTCCAATTCTCTGTATTTCATGTAGAGGACGCCATTTTAGAATGTTTGTGAGAATTGGGTTGGTCACATGACAACAGGATATGTTGTGTTTGACTGTTGAAGTGAGTTGAAACTTGAAGGAAATGTTGCTAAGAAAGTTGAACCTTTTGAATCTCAGGCATCGAGCAATTTCGACTAGTTAAAAAACTAGTCGAAAGTGTTGGTTGCCAGACAGCGGGGTGCCCAGTTTGAACTTGCCAATAGAAATGCAGTATATTATTTTTGCAGCAAATAAAATCCGCTTTTCAGAATCTGTTATTCTAATACTGCGTTTATATTTGCAAGTTCAAATTGAGTACCGCTATCGCCAATGACCGCTGGTTGCCAGTCATATCATACAAGTCAACATTAGCTTGAAAGACCCAAAATTGAAAGAAATGTTGCTCAAAATTGTTTCTCATGTGGGTATGGTCATTATAGCTATAGCGCACTAGATAGGCTAGATTAGCCAATTTTTTTAAAGTACTTAATCATCCAAACGTTTATATCCTAAACCAGAAGTCGGCGAAGTATACTGGCAGTTGGGCGCATCCAGAAAATTTCTGTTAGCCCTGCCCTTTTTATGAGCATCAGACCAATAAGAAACCCATAACAAACAGAATCAAACACGTAACATACCTAAATAACCAATGCGAATGAACTTTTCTGGGTGCGCCCAACTGCTTCTGCAAAGTATGGCCTGCCGTTTACTTTTATACGGCCTGCGAACTAATACCTTGTACATACATGAGCTAAATGAATTCAAGTTAAATGTGTTCAGGTGAATTATATGGAATCCAGTTAAGGACATACGAACCAAATAAAAATTGACTTTATTACTATTTTAAATTGAAATACTAAATCAATATTTTTTTTCAATAGTTTTTATAATATATATACTGTAGATATATATATTATTACTAGTGGGGTAACCCGTCATAAATGACGGGAGCAAAATTCACAGGCAATTGTGCGCATGTGCGTCGTTTTTTCCTTTTTTTACTCCTTTCATTTCAATTTCAGTCACCCCCTCCCACTTTTCTCTCTCTCCCCTTCTACACTTTCCAACCTTTTCCCCTCACCCCTCCCACTTTTCTCTCTCTCTCTCTCCCCTTCTACACTTTCCAACCTTTTCCCCTCACCCCCTCCCACTTTTCTCTCTCTCTCCCCCTTCTACACTTTCTAAAGGAAGAGTTCAACATAGTTGACCTTGAGAAAAAAACGGTTCATTTATTCAAATTTATATAAATTCCGACGTGCTTCAATGGTTTTGTTACTCCACACACACACACACAAACACACACACACACAGAGACCTGGGATATTATATATATAATTATTTAAATGTATTTAAACTATCAGGTGTGTACTAGGTATAAGGATGCAGTTAATTAAAATTACATTTAAGTTTTAATTTCAGTCATTTAAAGCGATCATTACCTAAAAAACATATTTTGTTGTTTGGCTTCGCATCTATCAGATACAGGACAAATTTTATGATAAGGCAATTTATTTTTAATTATATTAATGACTTGTTTTAAATTTCAAAAATGATTTTGGCAATATTTTAACACAAGAAATTTCTGAAGGTAATGATCTCTTTAAATATAAATTTCAATTCATTTCATTTGAAATTAATTGTATCTTCACTTAATAAAATTTTCATTTTTGTTTGAGTAGGTTTAGATTTTATTCATCTGGCACATTTTTATCTAAATAAATTTCCATAAAATGTGTTTCTTAAGCCGCTATTACACTATCAACTTTTAATGCAATAAAATGTGCAATGTGACATGCAACTTCAATGTTTATAGTGTAATATGACATGCAACTGGATAAAACTTTCTTTTTAACTAGTATCAAACTCAAGTCTCATTGAGTTGCACATTGTTCAACTTTGAGAGACTTTTCAAGTAATTTTTTTTGACAAACAACCAATCAGGCTGTTTGCCGGAAATGACATCAGAAGTTTGAATGAATTTCCGATCTCATGACTTTTAGTTTATGAACTTCCTGTTAGTGGCTAATCATAATGGCGTCCTGTAAATAATGTCTGCCTGTTGTCTGGATGCCATTTTGTTTTTCAAAGAGGTTTTAAAAAATTGATTGCGACTAGGTTGCATAGTGTAATATAGAAGTTTATTACAAAGTTCTAATTGCAAGTCACATCACAGGTTGCATTGCAAGTTGAATTGCATTGGAGGTTGCTAGTGTAATAGGGACTTTTAAGTGAAAGGCATTTTAGGCAGTAAAGCCGATATTACACTAGCAAGTAGCAACCTCCAATGCAATTCAACTTGCAATGAAACCTGTGATGTGACTTGCGATTAGAACTATGTAATAATACTAATAAACTTCTATATCACACTATGCAACTTAGTTCCAATCAAGTTTTCAAAACTTCGTTTATGTCAAGGGGCCGACATTCGGGTGCATCTCGTACGGTATCGGAAGCCATTTTACTTTTAATCCACGTTTTTCTGAATTTTATAATTTCAGTTCTATTCTGGATTATCCAGTAAAATGCAGCTAAAAAGTAAAATGACTTTCCATCCACACGATCTTTCTGCTGTGAATCTTAGTGAAAATTGTACATGATGATTTTCTTCAATGTCTGCCTCCTTGGTTTGTGTCCATATCGTGATCAACTAACAGGAAGTTCATAAACCGGAAGTCATGAAACCGGGAATTCACACAATGTTACATATGTCATTTCAGGCAAACGGCCTGATTGGTTGTTTGTCAGAAAGTCTACTCCTTACTCTCAAAGTTGAACATGTGCAACTCAGTGAGACTGAGTTTTGACACTATAGTTAAAAGGAAAGTTTTATCAAGTTGCATGTCATATCACACTATAAACAAGGGAGGTGCATGTCACATTGCACATTTTATTGCATTAAAAGTTGCTAGTGTAATACAGGCTTAACACAAACAACTTGGGAGATTTTTTACAAGTTTACAAGAGTTACAAGTTTTTATACCGAAAAAGCATTTGAAATTATATTTTTTTTAACAGAAAGTGAAATGTTTTTTTATGGAATAAATTGAGGAATTTACATTTTCAATTACTGCCAGAAAATACAAAGATAATCTTATAAAATGTATCATAAAAAAACACACGCACGAATTTCACGATATTTCTTATTTTCACCTGTTATCTTCATATGTTGACGTAATCTTGATACAAACTCAGTAAGACACAAGATAATTGTGATGATGAAAACGAAACACGTTACGTTTAAGTTGAATTATATTTTTTTTAACAGTTTACATTTCTTGAGTTTTCACAATTCGTATCATTTGATATTTTTTATCTCATTGATTAGTTATCACAAATAAAAGTTACCTACTTTTTGGTTTTTCAAGGACCTACCAACCGATTATTGTGAGAAAATTCAGCTAACGCTTTAGTTGTACGTAAAATTTACGATCAAAATGAATTCGATTATAAATCTACTTAAAAACGTTCTACAACCCGCTGTCGTAGACATTGACAATTCCTTATTTAAGCTTCATTACAGAGTAACAACTGTGATTTTGTTCTGCTTCAGTGCAATCGTTTCGACGAACCAGTTCTTCGGAAGTCCGATCAACTGTATCACGTCGAATAAATTAATTCCGGAAGATGTGATCAATAATTACTGTTGGGTCCAGTCGACGTTTACTCTACCGAGACTAGAAAAGAACGGCGTCGGATGGGATGTTCCGCATTCTGGAGTAGATACGTACACCGAAAACGAATATCGTGTCTTTCATCAGTACTATCAGTGGGTTGTTTTCTACTTGTTTTTTCAAGCCTGTATGTTTTACTTGCCGTTTTATATATGGAACACCTTGGAGGGAGGCAAGATACGACAGATTCTTTTAGGTCTGAGCAATCCCATCATACCACCGGAGGACAAACGTGACAGGGTGGGCATGTTAGCCAAATACTTGATTGACACGCACGGCTCGCGACGCTATGCATATTATTTTTTTGTATGCGAACTGTTTAACTTCATCAATGTCGTCTTCCAAATCTTCTTGACAGACTTTTTTCTGGACGGTGCCTTCGGAGCAAATGGTTTTGATGTGTTTCGTTACTCGCAGGATGATCTATTTACCCGCAGAGATCGGATATTGAACGTGTTTCCAGTTGTCACGAAGTGTACGTTCAATTCGTTTGGACCTTCTGGTGATATTCAAAAACACGACGCCCTCTGCATTTTACCCGTTAACATCATAAACGAGAAGATTTTTGGCCTTCTTTGGATCTGGTTCGTTCTATTGGCAACCTTCAGTGGCATATTGGTTGTATCTCGCATTCCAGTTATGTTATTCGTCAAGTATCGGATACATGTTCTTGCAATGTTCAGTCTGCATTCGGATCGAAAGGAAATCGAGAAAATCGTGACCAGTTCGACTGTCGGCGATTGGCTCATTTTATACCTTCTTAGAAAGAATATGGACGCTTTTAATTACAAAGATTTGGTTACGAAACTGGATGCAATGATACGAAATAGAGCCGAAATAATGGCTGATGATTTGATGTAAGATTAATTGCTCTTCGGCGGTGTTTGGTCACTTTGGTGCAAGTGTACACAACTCTCATGTTATGAAGATGAACGACACATTTTTGAAGCAGAAGAACCATCATCTTCTTTGATGATAACTAGAGCTCGGATTTTGATACAATATCAACTGGAATGTTTCTCAATTTGTGGCCCAAGAGCCAACTGTGAAGTACACTGTAATCATCATTAGAGCAACTGCAATTATGTTATTTCTAATCAAAAAAGCTGGGTAGAGAGGCTAGATGTCTGGTTACTGTCAGTTGTCAACTAGAGTTCTAGCCTCTAATCATTGTTTTTTAATTAGAAAGGACAATTTTTTATTATTATCTAAACGAGATTGTCACTTGACAATTGGCACTTTTGCCACATATTGAGAAACACTCCGGTTGATATTGTATCAAAATCCGAGCCCTAATAACGTTTTTTTCCTCATGTATAACATAAAAATAGCGTATCAGAGTTCGCAATGAAAAACAGCCTATGTGTTTCTTAAGTCCAAGATAAAAATGATACAAATGTTTTTTTGTTTTTTTTTTTCAATCAAAATATTTATCCAAGAAGTTGTTTTCCAGAGCAAGCACTTTACACGGTGGCTCCTAGCTATCAAAGATGATGTGACCACGATTTAATGATTTATATCACGATGTTATAATTTTTACTATTGAAATTGTGAATATTTTCTCACTTTATGAGCTGAAGCATTAATGTTGTACCATCTACAGACAATTAGAAATCGGGACGAACAGAAGTTGGCTCCGCCCTTTTTATGACGAACGCAACTTCTAATTGGTTGGTTATGTAGTCTGACGTCAAATGCTCCGCCCTTTTCAACGTCGAACCACACAACAAACCGATTAGAAGTTGCCGGTCGTCATAAAAAAGGGCCGAGCCAACGTCTGTTTGTCCCGATTTCTAATTGCCTGTGTACCATCTTATGCGTCTCCTCTTATCAGCTCTGACATTTATGTTAGGTTGAAGATAAACGATTTCAGCTGAAGCAGCAAATTCGAGCTTAAAATGTATTTCAACTTATATGTCTATAATGTAGTTAGATATTTCCGCTCCTTTGTACCTGGTCAGCTAATGATGTCATCATCGCATGATAACCATCAACCAATATGAATGTAAAATCGGTATTATATGCAAATAACTATCTTATCAAGGCCACATGATGTCGACTTTGTGCATTCAAAAACATTCATCATTTTCCTTAAAGACACTTGCCCTAAAGGGACACATCCTAAAACCATTTGCCATAAAGGGACATTTGCCCTAATCAGTAGTGTAACTTTACATCAGTTGGCGTTTTTTGCACGCCTGTGCATGCAGAACCAATTTAACATAATCCACCAAAAGACACTAAACCGTGTGAAAAGAGAACAAAAAATGGCTTTAGGGCAACTATGTGTTTTTTTGGCAAAATGTTAGCCAAAAAAGAGGCTTAAAAAGTCGAAATTCAACTTTTGTTGAATCGTTTTTAATAGAAGATGAATCAATTTAATATTTTTGCTGACCACTAGTCAATCGATCTGATTTGAGTAAGTGGTTTTAATTTTTGTAAATGTCCAATTAGATGATTCTTGAGTCTTCTCAGAATCCTCTTCTTTTGTATATAAACCCAAGTTTTCATGTACAGAGCAGAGATTTTTAGAAAGAGAAATAAACTCTATAAACTATGTGCAAAAAGTTGCTGAAGTCTTTATTTTTTATCTTCTAGGTCAAACAAGAAATTTTAACATTTTCTCATTTAGAACCATCGATCCAGGTGCAAACCTGGATGCAACGCTCTAAATGGAACCAGGGAAGACAGTGCGATCTACCAGCCTTAGTCAGGTGCAAGCCCAAGGAGTAACAAGACAGCAAAATGATCCTTTAAGCTGTACAAGTTCATAAAAGAGGAACTTGTGAGGAAATGAAACGGTCCAGTTTGTTCCCTTCCTCCTGAACCAGAATAGAATAAGTGGTCTAGCCAACCCCCCACCCCCACCCGGAATATGGCTCGTTACACTATATGAGGCTGAGTTTGTGTATGTGACATTTTGTCACTAACGGATGCATCCCTATCTTTAACACTAGAGATTTGTAGCTACTTCTACATAAAAATTAAAATGGAATGGGTATGTAGCATCCGTTTGAGGGAATTGTTCATTACACGAAATGTACGTCCATTTCGTCTTTTGCATCAGGCCAACTTAAGTTCATTTCGCGAAAATGGGCATACATTTCGTGCAATGGACAATTACATCAAATGGATGCGACATATGTATTTAATTTCATGTTTATGAGTCATTGGTTGTGTTAACTATTTTTTTAGCTTTGCAATGGCAAACGCTAGTTGATCTGATGTAAGAAATTTTGATTTTTTAAAAACGTAATTGAAAGGGGGACAATGCCTATTACTTAGGAGGGGTGTTCTTTCTTTGTTCTATTATTATTTATGTATATTAAAATACATGTGACTTATTCTCATTTTAAACCATATTACACATGAGCACAAGTGTACATATGCGTACACATTTGCGCACGTGTGTACATGACACATGTGCGTCAGTTCATTGGATTTGGGATTTGGGGATTTGGATTTAGGTTGAAAAGGAATGGATTCGGGTTTGGATTTGGATTTATCTTTATGGGAAATTTAGTGATTTGATTTAATTTGGATTTCAACTGAAATGATTTGGATTTAATTTAATTTAATTGATTTAATTTAATTGCCTTTTAAAAAATCAAGAAAGAAAGCAGTGGTTGAGAAAATTTCTTTTTTTATGTAAATCATGTTAACTTCATGCCTGGCTGTCTTGAACAGGATGTAGTTGCATTCTGCTTGTGACCCCAACGCCCTTTAACAAAATAATTACCTACTCTCAATTAGTCCCCAGTAGCCTCTAAACAATAGTAAGAAAGTTGCAATAGACACAATGCCATGTGTGTACATGTGGGTACACATGCGCGCACGTGTGTCCATGTGCGTACACATGCGCGCACGTGTGTCCATGTGCGTACACATGCGCGCACGTGTGTCCTTGTGCGTACACATGCGCGCACGTGTGTACATGTGCGCGCACACGTGCGTACACATTATATGTATTATGATTTTTTCATCCAGTAGGCCCTACTATAAGCTAATATGATCCTATTAAAAAATGACATTCATGTCATTGCCAATTTTTGTGTGAGCTTTTAATCATATGCTGTAATGTGAAGAAAACCTGAAGTACAGAAAGCATAGAATTGAATGCAATAGAAACTAGGAAGCTCATTATCCCCCCCCCCACAGGGTCCACACCCCCTTCTAGAGTGTAAACAGAAATAACGCATTGTCTCAAGAAAAATGACAACTTCAGTTATATGGCCATCTGGATTCTAGTCACGAGTTTTTAATTTTTTTAGGTTTGTGTATTTTATGTATAGTTGTTTTTACGTAAATCACAAGAAATGAATAGGGGTGGAAGACGAATAGATCCTATTCATGATCACTTTGAAAAACATCGTGATGTACGGGGGGAAAAGGAAATGTATGGAAACCAGTGCAAAAGCAGCCTGTATGAGAAAAGAAATTTCCTTAAGAGCCAATATACAGCGTTTAGTTCAAAATTTTTCCGAATCTAGGCGCTGCGATCGTTTTTGATTGAAAAACGGGTTTTTAACGTTTTTTCTCTCGGTTTCATGTCACATAATAATTAATAGAAAAATAATTTCGCGTGTTAAGCTTATAAAAAGAAAACACCATGAAGCCACTGGATTAATGCACGTGGTAATTTTTGTGATTGTTCTAAGTCGTTTTTAATGGAAGTTCTTCAAATGTTTGGTTGACGGTTTTTTGGTCCTATGGGACTTAACATGGAGTTAAAAAAATGATCGATTTTTAACCTTGTTTAAAAATAGAAGGTCCTTTCAGAATTTCAAAAAAAAAAAGAATCATTGTGAAGGCAATAAACACGTGTAAGTACGTGCTAATTTTTTTAGTTGTTCTAAATAATTTTAATGAGTTCTTCTACCGTTTGCTGGACGGTGTTTTGCTCCTATGGGACTTAACATGGAGTTAAAAAAGTATATATGTATTAAAATTAGAAGGACCTTTTCAAAATTAATAAAAAGGAAACATCGTGAAGCCAATACATGAAAGTATGTGCTAGTTATTTCGTTATTCTTCTAAATCGTTTTTAATGAGTTTTTCAAATGTTTGTGGGACGGTTTTTGATCCAATGGGATTTAACATGGGGTTAAAAAACGAACGATTTCGAACTTGTTTAAAAATAGGACCTTTTCAAAAATTAAATAAATTGAGCACGTAAAGTACAATACTACTTATTGCATTTTGTGCTTTCTTGTATTTTAATTGAGCGATTGTGAGGCGATTTCTTGCAGTTTAAGTAACACTATATAGTAAGACTCATTTAAGAACCCTCTTAAAGAATTGAAATTAATTAAAACTGGGAAAAAGCCTTTATTCTCAGATGGTAAATACTGTGGTAACATCCAGTAAATACTACCCCTGGGGAAAAACTTTGCCAACCCTGATTTGGCTTTAATCGAACGTTGTGTGCGAATGTTGTGTACAGTCAACGAGTTAGTTAAATGTTTGAAAGAAATCGTGTTTCGAGTTTCAAATCTATAAGAGAAACCGATATCAAAGTTTGAGTTTGTTTGCTACAATTCTGAGAATTTCCTGTTAACAGTAGGACGTTCTTTTTTTTTTCTTCCTTCTCCATTGTTAAAGTTTGTCTGGTCTTAATTCTTGTTGGATCTTTTTCATAAAAAAAATTAATTTTTACTTTCTATTTTTGTTTTCGTTTTAATCAAGCAATTGAAAGATGAAATAGCCGAAGTAACGGCAGAGATGGAGACTATGGAGGCCGCGGATGACACGTAAATAACTTTCACTTTTATCTAATCTTCTTCCACTTTTATTTGAGTTTGGTTTGGGTTGTATGACTGACTGCTTTAAATTTGTTGCAATGTTTTTGTTTGGCAGGAAGAACAACCAGAAGTCAAAACAGATGTCGATAGGCCGAAAGAAATTTAATATGGATCCAAAGAAGGTGACTTAACAGCAGCGGGCTAAAAACTATTTTGTTTAAATTTCGAAGAAAATTAATCTTGGTGTAAAAGTGACACTTTTCCATCCTTTGTATCTGGATCCTTGTTCATTGTCAAAAGCTACTTGAATGAAGTGTACGTGTCTTAAGAGGGCTGCATCGCAAAATTACTTTAAAAAAATCTCCGTAAGCCCACCAGGCTCTTTGGGCCTTTAACTTAAAAATACCGATCCAAGCCCACCTTCCTATTGGCTTTGTGTAGGTCTCTAATTTCCATACAAAATGGTTCAAAAGTTGAATAGCTTTCCAAGACAAGAAACAGCCCCGTTAATATCTTTTAATACGTTTATTTTACAGATTGGTCAGTGAGGAATTTGTTATATTCGTATATATGTGATGCGATTCTATACATTTGTAAAAATTCCCATAAGAGAAATGATCAAACGCCCATCCAAACCCTTGATACCCACAAAGGCCACCAACCCATGAGGCCACCAACCCATGAGGCCCACAAAGCTAATGAGGCTCACCAGGCCCACAAAGCCCACTAGATCCATGTGCCTTTAACATAAAAATGGCATCCCATAGGCTGAGCTGGGCTTGTGCAAAAGCTCACCAGGCCCATGGAGCAAACAAATCTTCAAATGCGATTGTGTTGTTATGCATTCTTCCAGTACATTTTTTGCCTTCAAATTCAGGACCAATTTTTGCTAATCTAAACGTTTTTCTATTAATAAGGGCATTGAATATCTGATCGAACATAATCTCTTGAAGGATACGCCGGAAGATGTGGCTCAGTTTCTATATAAAGGAGAAGGTCTGAACAAAACGGCTATCGGTGACTATCTTGGAGAAAGGTAACAATCAACGTTTACACTCGTTTTTATATACACTTCTAAACCTTTTCTTTTCCTCAAGGAACGACTTCAATCAAAAAGTGTTAAATGCTTTTGTCGAATTGCACGACTTCACTGACCTGATTCTCGTGCAAGCGCTCAGGTGCGGCAAGTCGAGTATTTGCAGGAAGTTATTGTTGGCTTCGGTTGACTAAACCGGAATCGTTTTTCTCGTTGTGTAGGCAGTTTTTGTGGAGCTTCCGTTTGCCTGGAGAGTCTCAGAAGATTGACCGAATGATGGAGTGTTTTGCCCAGCGTTACTGCCAATTGAACCCAGGCGTTTTTACTTCAACAGGTAATGCGTGATAATTATTTCCATCATCATCAATCCAGTGTTTGGAATTTTATTTTATCATTAGACACGTGTTATGTTCTGTCGTTTGCCATCATCATGTTGAATACCAGTTTACATAATCCGAGTGTTAAAGATCGTCCTTCTGTGGAGCAGTTCATTACGATGAATCGTGGAATAAATGATGGTGGAGATCTACCCGAGGAACTTCTGGTGGTAAGCTGTACTGAAAAAACGTATTACGAATGAATTTGAATGAATGGCATTTTGAAAGTATTCTTCGAGAACCTTGGCACTCTAGTTCACACGTGTTGGGCAGCAAGATTTATCTGCGGCAGATATAAGTTTACCGATTGTGTTACTGAAATGTTGGTGGGGCTTCATTGGGATAGTTTAGCTCATCGTAGATCAGAAATTTAGTTTATGTATGTTTAAGAAAATTGTACGTAGTTAATGTCCCAAACAGCAGTCTAGTGATTTATGTAAAGCATTGTATGTGGGAAGGGGTGAAGGAAAATTAAGACGGATTTTTGTCAAGACTAATTTTTATTACTGGGCCCAAGGGTTATACGACAATGGAATGCTGTTCCTAAACAGGCATACTGCATTTATATTTTATATTTGCAATGTAAGTTATTTTTAGTTGTAGAGCCATTCCACACTAATTCACCCAAAATTTCAAATTTTGTTGCTCGATCATCACAGATGTTAATGTAAAAAATCATAACACAACTAGAACATAAAAAATACTATAAATTTTTTTGTTTTTAAATCGGGCCATAAATTTTGGTGAATTGACCCTTTATTATATATTGACAATGCATCTTGCAGCACTTGTATCTTAAGATCCCTCTGCCATAGGCCAGCCGGCTGCTTGTAAAGTATTTTTTGTAATTATAATTGTGTTACTGGACACTGTATGTATAAGTTTCTGTAAACATGGTATCAATTCTGACAACACGATATGCTGAATTTGCTTGACCCATGCTAAAGGTCATTGACCTCAAAGAAGCCCATTTTTGCAAACAACTTTCAATTTTTTGGAAATATCTTTCAGGTTGAACAAGAAATGTGTGTATTTTTAATATGTTCTTCAGGTAACGAGGTATTTTAATGACGTTTCAAATTGCTGTTTGGCTGCTAGAGCCATTTAGTGTAGTTTTGGAACTACCGCATCTCACCTCACGTGTAACTTAAGAAGCATTAAACGGCATTAAAATTATAGCATTATGCCATTGGAATAATTATCAATCATAACTGGTTGACATTTGGAAGTTCTTACAATAGGCAAATTAGGTTTTATAGCCTTAAATACATTTGAAATGAAAGACCATAATTATGGGCATTGTGGATTGATTTAAATCAACAAAATCATCACAAAAATTAAGTGATTTAAATCACATTTTGAAAAAAAAATTTCTGAATTTTTCGTACTTTTTTTAAAGTTAATTTTTCTTACTTTTTTAAAGCGATTATTTTTTTTTTGCTCTTTCTGGATAGAATTTATTATAAGAATGTGTTTAGGTGAATAAACACATTGAAGACTATGCCATGAATAGTTTTTCAGTTTTAAAATGGGCGATTTTTATCAAATTTAAAAAAAAAATCAGAATCTGATTTAAATAAAAAAAAATCCTATCAATATAATTGAATTTTTTTAAATAAAATCATGATTTGTATCCACCATGAGTATGGACCAGTTTTAGCTAGGGTTTCCATTACTGGTAAACCGATATTACCGGTAAATTGACCTTTCAATACCAGTTTTTCCGTAAAAAAAAATTATGTTAAATATTGGGCGATTTTTTTTATCCAAATTAATATTTGGATAAAAGAATTGACCAATATTTAAGAAAAACTGAGTTTGAAATTAAAATGGCACATATGCGTGCGTAGAAACGAAGATATTTTTTTATAATGACTGAAGTAAAAAAAAATGGTGTTCGTAAGCACTTGTAACCCGTTTACAAAAGTCGCAGTAAGGTTCTAATGTAAATGTTCGTACAGTTAAAATGGTTTCCATGCATTACATACCGTACATACTTAGGTACTAAATTAACCCAATATTTTCATTTGTTACGCTTGTGATATACATGTATATAACAATTATTATGTATAAAAATATTTTTTTAAAAAAGTGATTCGGAAGAAGAAGAAAAAACTTAGCAGAAATTTGGAATTTGCATCGAGACAAAATAGATAAAACCCACCTATTTTATTTAACATGGTTATTTTTATTATATAATTATTAAGATATAAATTTATATTTATTTTAATTTAAAAAAATTCAATTTTTGAGTTTTTTTTTACAGCGCTAATTAAATTTTTATTACCGAAATTTACCGATTTCGGTAATACTACATTACCGAAAAACCGGTAATGCTGTAAGATGGAAATCCTAGTTTTAACACTTAATCTAACTGCCGTTGGATAGGAAAGATTTAATCTAACAATGCAATTTTTTTTTCTACAGCTAGTATATTTTTAAGAAAGGGCGCAGTTTTCTCAGTTGTAAGCTTTGCTAGTGATTTCAACTGTAGCTTATCTAGCATGATGGTTAAACTGTAAGAAAACGCGTCTTTACCTCTAACATGTAGTAATCGATCGTTGTCGATGATGGGCCGATGACGTAGCGTTTAGATACAAAAATGTATTGGCTGATGCTGAATGTTTTTTTCTTAATGAACAGTTGTTATATTTAGTTAGGCTAAAGATTCGTTTACAGTACCCGTCATGAAGTAATGCATAAGCAGGTCAAAGTCATTTTCCACTATGCATATGCAAAGTTTGCTTGGTTGACATCGATTCGTAGATATTAACAAATGCACATACACAGTAGAGAGCAAACATTGCATTTGTTTCTTAGCTAAACGTGACAATCAATTTATGAACGCAAGTCAAATCTTCTGCTTGTCCTGTTATTTTTATTCCATTATTCATTAGTGACGCAGGCACGTACTTGGTACACAATTCTAGGTTGGCAATATCCGACATCGGCGCTTCGTCACCCTTCCAATATGTATATATGTTTATTTTAGTGTCGAGCGAAGCGAACCAGAAAAATAAGCAAATTTTTTTCAATATAGCACCATACATGTATGAAATCGAAGTAGTTTTTAAATTTTGGTAAATGTAAAATTTTACAGTTACGAAAGAGACTTGAGGTCTATCGAATTTTTAGAAGTTCCAGAGGGCTTCACGATTTCTATATGCTTAGGGAGCTTTATTGGCTTTGAGAGACTCCCAGTGGCCTTCTAATTTTGAGAGGTTTTTGGATGCCTCGCAGTTTCAAGAACATCTCGAGGCCTTCACAATTTTGTTAGGCTCCTGTTGGGTTGTTTACCGTATAACTTTGTTTTTATTTTTCAAGTAATACAGTGTACTTAGAATTGTATATTTTAAAGGGCTGTTAACAATTAGCTTAAATTACACATAGTGTAATTTTTATAGTTTTTGAAATACGTATCTAAACACATTATTACGTCCACCATTCAACGTATAAAAGTAACTGTTTGACGCACCTGTGCCTGGGAGGACCGGTGCAGGTGACATTTGCCGCTTTGCCACCCGAGCCAGTACGTTCCTGCCTGAGTGACGTCATATACAGTAGAGCGTTGATTATAGGAACATCGGTTATTGGAAACAAATTTCTTTTTACTTACTCTTATGGAAATACTACTTACGGCAATAAAAAAATTTCTTTGTAATAAATTTTTTCGTACGTTTCTCTACTTTTTTATTGTGAGTTATTTCGATTATACGAACTTTCGATAATCATCGTTATAAATCAATCGACGAATAACAGAACATGCACAATAATGAATCTTAAGCATCATAGTAATTATTGATGAGTCTTAAATTATTACTGTATAATGTATATCAGTGAGGAAGCAAATATGAATTTAAAAAAAAAATTATATTTGCTGATGCGGAATGAAGTTTTTACCTCGCATCAGTGCCGACACAACGGTATTCTATTAACAATCTATTTGATATGTTAAATTCATGCTTACTGTAACACCTAGTGAATCATGATCCTCCCGGAATGCTAGCCTGGGGGGTGCGTGACTCACTTCCCCCTCTCTATATTTAGATCTAAGTGGTGGAGTGATACCTTTAGGACCATGGTCACTTGGACCTGGTTACACCTCGTTGTTGTACACACGTCCAACGTATAAAAGGATCATGTTCCTCTTTGTTCTTTGTCCACTTTTTCGCTCAACTTTTTGTACTACGTCGATTCTAAAACGTTCATTCTTGTAGTTTTGATGTTAGAATGAATAAAGTGTTTACAATACGAAGCTGGGTTGTCTGTATGTTTGGAAACTAACCCTTCTCTGAACAGGCCGGAGACACCATAGGGCAAGAAGACATACGGATCCCTTACAGAGCGCATCATCAGATGGAAGAAGAAAGAAGAAACACCGGCGATCAGAAGTGGATGGTAACCATCCTTCTGAGAGATTTCACCCCTACTCAGGAGGACGACTACTATCCATCACCATCCGCCTGTTTGGGAACTGCAATCTTCCTCGTGTGGCTACCACACGATCGAGGGAAGAGACGAGCTACTGATTCAAAGGTCAAAATCGCCGTTACGCTCACATATTACTGAATTATAAATTGGAATACTGTTCATCAAACAGTATTTCAATTGGGATATGACAAGAGTAATAACTAATAAAATATAACTAAACGAACATCTTTTACATTTTTAGTACAATATTTTCATGTGAACTGCATGAACAAAGCAAAATTTTAGAGATTGTTAAAACGAAGATATTTAAAAGTGTCGTCCTGATCTAACTGAATACCCCAAATTACAGCAGTGGACAAAATTGACCACACACCTCTTTAATTTTTATTTAAGTGATAATTTATTTTCGAAGTGATTTTAGACTTAATATTTTTTTACATATGAATTATCAAAAATGTTTTGAAATACATGGGGAATCATGTTCAATTTGAAAAACATGTATAAAAAACGACGGAAACCATGTTATCACATATATGTAAGAATTAATAAATAGGTGTGTTAATTTTTTCCCCAGCTTCTATAAAGTGCATAATTCAAATTTTACTATATTTATACTTTGCAGAGTTTATATGAGAGCATAAAGAGAGAACCATTCAAAATTCCGGAAGATGATGGCAATGATCTAATGCACACCTTTTTTAATCCAGATCGAGAAGGATGGCTTTGGAAACAAGGTTAGTGACTGATTAACTAGTTTCTCTAACTCTTTTGTCTTACACGTTATATGGGGTAACTGATTGAGTGACAAATTGAAATAAGTTTCTAGTCAAGCCGCCCATGACTGTTACTACTGTAAGAATATACAGTATGCATTGTAAATAGGTTTTTTATTGTTTTAAGAGCCTAGATACAGCATTTAGTTTAAAATTTCTCCGAATGTAGGCGCAGCAGTTGTTTTTGATTGAAAAACGGTTTTTTAACGTTTTTTCTCCAGGTTTCAAGTCACATTATAATTAATAGAAAAATAATTTCGCGTGCGAAGCTTATAAAAAGAAAACATCGTGAAGCCAATAGATCAATGCACAAGCTAATTTTTATGTGATTGTTCTAAGTCGTTTTTAATGGGAGTTCTTCAAATGTTTGGGTGACGGTTTTTTTGGTCCTACAGGACTTAACATGGAGTTAAAAAACGATCGATTTTTAACCTTGTTTAAAAATAGAAGGATATTTCAGAATTTCAAAAAAAAAGAATCACCGTGAAGGCAATAAGCACGTGTAAGTACGTGCTAATTTTTTTTGGTTGTTCTAAATCGTTTTAATGATAGTTCTTCTAACGTTTGTAGGACGTAGTTTTGCTCCTATGTGATTTAACATCGGTTTAAAAAAACGACCGATTTTGAATCTTGTTTAAAAATAGGACCTTTTCAAAATTTATAAAAAGGAAACATCGTGAAGCCAATACATGAAAGTATGTGCTAATTATTTGTTATTCTTCTAAAACGTTTTTAACAAGAGTTTTTCAAATGTTTCTTGGATGGTTTCTTATCCAATGGGATTTAACATGAGGTTAAAAAAACGAAGTATTTGGAACCTTGTTTAAAAATAGAAGGACCTTTTCAAAAATTATATAAATTGAACACGTAAAGAACAAAACTTTTTATTGCATATTGCGCTTTACTGTATTTTAATTGAGCAATTTTGAGGCGATATCTTGCAGTTTTAGTAACCAGGACAGGACAGTCATATACCTTATAAATTTTAATGTTACTGTTATATATATATATATATATATATATATATATATATATATATATATATATATATATATATATATATATATATATATATATATATACATATATACATATATATATACATATATATATATACATATATACATATATATATACATATATACATATATATATACAAATATATATATATATACATATATATATACAAATATATATATATATATATATATACAAATATATATATATATATATATACAAATATATATATATATATATATACAAATATATATATATATATATATATATATATATATATACAAATATATCTATATATATATATATATATATATATATATATATATATATATATATATATATATATATATATATATACAAATATATATATACATAAAATATACCTAAAACATCAGGACAGTCATATACCTTATAAATTTTAATGTTACTGTTGTGTTCTGAATGTTATTTTGTCACAATAATTAATTAAAGTGAAAAGTTCATTAGTGCGTCTATAATTATGAAACTGCCATTTTCCAGTTTTTAATTTTTTTAATTTTTACCTTTTTAAGAAAAAAAGTGTTTAGCAGAAAGTTTGTAATAAAAGATGATCTGTTTATGGTGAAAACGTCAGGCGAATCCATCAAGTGTAACTCGAGATATATAAAGCCCCGTCTTATCTTTTTTCCCTGTATGTGTAACGCTGTGCAAACAAGGACAACAACGTGTAAGCACATCAGAATTTATGTAAATTTAAATGAAACGCTTTTTTTCTCAAGGTCAACATTATGTTGCACTCTCCGCATCCAAGAACCCTATGATATTAAATTGGAGAGGGGAAAAGGTTGGAAAGGGGAGGGGGAGAGGAAGAGGGGAGGTTGAAGTTGAAATGGAAATGAAAGGAGTAAAAAAAAGAAACAAACGACATGCATGCGCACACAAGAGAAAATGAAAAGCTCATTTTCTTTTTCAAATATAAAAAGGGGAGGGGATAATAGTAGAAAAATTAAACTAGAATTTATCGCTGGCAATTGTGCCCAGCATCAATTTCTAATTAGGTTTGTTACTTGGTCTGATGTCAGATGCTCCACCCTTTTCAATTTCTAATTGGTTTGTTACTTGGTCTGACATCATAAAAGGGCGGAGGAAAAGAAATTCTAATTCTGGGCACAATTGCCTGTGAATTTGGCTCCCGTCATTTATGACCTGTTACGCCACTAGTATATGTATACTAGTGTGGTAACCCGTCATAAATGACGGGAGCAAAATTCACAGGCAATTGTACGCATGCGCGTCGTTTTTTCCTTTTTTTTTACTCCTTTCATTTCAATTTCAGTCACCCCCTCCCACTTTTCTCTCTCTCTCTCTCTCTCTCCTTCTACACTTTCCAAACTTTTCCCCTCACCCCCTCTCACTTTTCTCTCTCCCCCCCTCTCACTTTTCTCTCTCCCCCTTCTACACTTTCCAAATGAAGCGTTCAACATATAGTTGACCTTGAGAAAAAAAAAGGTTCATTCAAATTTATATAAATTCCGACGTGCTTAAATAAGTCATAGGTACGCCAGGGGTTTACGGTCCCCTGTCGTAACTCCATCTCAAGTTTATCGATCACCGAAAATCATAAATGTTTTCTCGGTGTTAGGCTTATTCGACTTAGAACTTTTTTCTTGCTACTCCATGGTCGTGCATTAGCACGATGCCTTGAGTAGCATGCGGTTATCGAAGACCCAAACACCGCATTATGCTGTATCGGTCAGTACAACATTTATTTTGGACTTAGTTTATTTTAGTCCTGCTACATCACAGTCGTGCAATAGCACGATGCCATGAGTAGCATGCGGTTATCGAAGACCCTAACACCGCATTATGCTGTATCGGTCAGTACAACATTTATTTTGGACTTAGTTTATTTTAGTCCTGCTACATCACAGTCGTGCAATAGCACGATGCCATGAGTAGCATGCGGTTATCGAAGACCCAAACACCGCATTATGCTGTATCGGTCAGTACAACATTTATTTTGGACTTAGTTTATTTTAGTCCTGCTACTTCACGGTCGTGCAATAGCACGGTGATAGTAGCGTGGCGGTTTACGAAATATACCCAATAACCGCCACATATGAATTGTATCTCTCTTAGC
Organism: Brachycybe producta; assembly: GCA_036925085.1. Taxonomy (NCBI): domain Eukaryota; kingdom Metazoa; phylum Arthropoda; class Diplopoda; order Playtdesmida; family Andrognathidae; genus Brachycybe; species Brachycybe producta. Next base: position 5,346,895 of record JAUPFP010000011.1, on the reverse strand, counting down.
GGCCTTTATATAAAACAGGCTCGAGCCTCTTCACCACAACAAGGTGGAGATACATCGAAGAGGGACAGGACAGGACATCACGGGAGAAAACATGCGGATTTCGAAGAGTCAAGAACCGCATAAGAACCGCACTTTGCTGTATTTTCGGTCATTACAGCTTTTTTTCAGACTTTGCCTGTGCTACTTCACTGTCGAACCGAAGCACGATGCAATGAGTAGCACGTGGCAGAGTATCTTTGTCCTGCTACATCACAGTCGTGCAATAGCACGATGCCATGAGTAGAATGCGGTTATCGAAGACCCATAGACCGCATTATGCTGTATCGGTCAGTACAACATTTATTTAGGACTTAGTTTATTTTAGTCCTGCTACTTCACTGTCGTGCAATAGCACGATCCCATGAGTAGCATGCGGTTTTCGAAGACCCAAGATCCGCATAAGAACCGCATTTTGTGGTTTTGGTCACTACAGCAACACATGAATTGTATCTCTCTTAGCGGCCTTTATATAAAACAGGCTCGAGCCTCTTCACCACGTCAAGGTGGAGATACATCAAAGAGGAACAGGACAGGACATCACAGGAAAAAAACATGCAAGCAGGCACACATGCAACACCCCCCAACAAATACCCCCACTTATGCACAAACACAAGCACTCACGAAGAGCCCGAAGACCCATAAAGTAGGTAAGATAGAAAGCACGGCAGACACAAGAACACTGAAGCACATGCAGGTTTTTTACCAATTTACGAAGAGTCCGAATCGGACAGTCTGAACGGTATCCCGCGAAAGCGACTATGACGATCGTCAAAAGTTCGTTTCCGAGAGCTCCTCGTATCATGGGTAGATGGACTGCTATCGTCGTCGTCACTGTCAGGGTAGACAACGAAAGGCCTGAAGGATTCCTCCCCGCTAGAATGTGTAATACCGGACGACGTGCATGGTTGTGCATCTTCGCATCTTTCGACGTGCGCGCTCTTCTCACGGGATGTGGTGATGATTTCGCGAATGAGGGCAGAGTCTTGTGCGGTCTGTTCTACGTTCGGTTGGCGGTACGCACGTTCTGCAGTGAGCTCTCGATGTTTTAGGGCTGTGCAGATCTCCCGTTCTTTTTTAGACTTCCCCGCAATGGAAGTCTGGAGAGATTTCCGCGTACGAGTGACAGTGAACGGCACCCCGTACTTTGCTGACATCCGCGAAAATTCTCGAGAAGGACTGTTCCACGCTGTTCCCACGGAATTGAGAAAGAAATTTTCCGTCTTCAGGACATCAACCATCGGTCTGAGGAGGTGGTAGTATACCTCAAACATTGACGCCTGTTCTGATGTTAAACAGATGCCCTGAGGACCCGTGGCAGACGTCTTATATTCGCGCTCGAAGAACACATAGTCTCCTGACGCTGCTTCCCTGCGATCTAAGTATTCGCATAGGCGAAGATTAATTATGGCCGATTGCAGAATTCCATACGATGCTATGACGAGCATTAAATAGCGCGTGACCACGCAGTAATCGATAGCATTAAACCCGTTATCAAGAAGGCGCGTAAATGAGTCGTTCACGTCCTCCAGGAGTGCAGGGTCGCTTACTAACGACGTAGACACGGCCACGGTTTGCTCGGTGAAGGCGTCTTTCACCGCATCTTCGCTTTTTTTTGCAAGGCTTTCGGCTTTTTGATCTTTCTTGGCCCGTACCATGAATCGCTTGATTACTTCTACGACGTGCGAAAAGTCGTACAAGAGGCGATCCTTGACCCTCAAATCGGTCGCAGTCATCAGGTAACGCAGGTAAATTAGTAAGTTGCGGTAAAGGCTTACGATGGTGCTCGCTTTCGTGCCAACACGTGTGAGACGTAGTGCGTAATTTTGAACTTGGTTGGTGTGTATCATGAGGCTGGGCATTGGTGTTTCGTGCTTGCCGCCTGTTGAGATGTTAACATGATACAACACCCTCGAAACCAGTCTTGCGTACGTGAGCCGATGCGCACGGGCACGATAGATCTTCTCTGTCTCCATGTAATTAATAAAGTCCGTAAAGAACGACAGATTGTAGCGCATGGTTAAATTTTCCGCTTGCATCTTGGCAAGAACGGATCCTGCACGATAGTTCCTGCGAGGAAACACTACCGGCGAAGCACCATTGTCATCGTCTTCCATACCAAATTCACCTTCGTCTATGGGATCTTCATCAACGACTTCTGGGTTGTCACCCAACGTGCCCTGCTCCCACACAGAAGGAAGGTTTACGAAGCGTGAACCAACGTGATATATGCATCTCATAAGTCCCTGGCGCACTATCGAGTTATTTATGAGTGACCCGAACCACTGTTTTACAAGTCCCCATTCGAGTGGTATTGGACCGTTTTTAAATTTGTCTTTCGTCTTCTTGTTAATGTCTTGACGCTCTTTTTCAGGTATATCTTTATGGTGGTCACGTAAGTGCCTTAGGAGATGGCCATGGGTAGGGACATGGCAGAGCGGACAATTTTAAGTTTCTTCGATTTGTGGTTTTTTCTTCGCTTGTGGGTCACAGGGCACGTTCGGCAATGCCTGTCCTTTGTCAAGATTTTTATGCACGTCGTCATGAATATTCGTTGTATCGCCGTTTGCGTTTACGTCTGTGTTTGTGTCATTATTTATAGTCGCCTTCCTCGACTTGTTGCGTCTACCCATTTTGCTACACGCTGTGTTTTAGCAAGTTACTGAAACGACAAAAGCAACACACATTTTAGAAGCGATTCGGTACGTTCGGCATTGACTGCTGAACGCCCAAATGAATCTAATATTATTCACAGACTGACGGCACAAAAAGCAAACGACCTTATATAGGAAAGGAAAGAATAAGGCCGTGGAAGAAAAAGATTGTATCCACTTGTTTAGGGAAATGTCTCTCTGTGCGATGAAACAATAACATCTCAATGACAAACGAGAGATTTCCCAACAAGCCCACTCGCCACGTCAAGGCTGGATACACGAGTGGGTGGAAGGGAATAGAAGGTAGGATGAGGGTCAGTGAGCCCAAAGTAGGCCCATAGATCCTCAGATAATGGTACTGCCCCAACAATCGGTCTCCATGTAACAAGTACTGATCTTTCTATTTTGGCTTACACAGAAACATCGATTGGCCCCAACAATCGGTCTCATCGTAAGCTGCTCCGTTTCCATAAGTCACACTTTGGAAGAGCATGCATCGAAAGATGACATAAAAGCCCGAAAACTTATGTTTCACAATCGAAGAATCGTACATGGAAACGGCGATTGGCCCCAACAATCGGTCTCCATGTAACAAGTACTGATCTTTCCTTTTTCGCTTACTCAGAAACATCGATTGGCCCCAACAATCGGTCCCGTCGTAAGCTGCTCCGTTTCCATAAGTCACACTTTGAAAGAGCATGCATCGAAAGATGACATAAAAGCCCGAAAACTTATATGTTTCACAATCGAAGAATCGTACATGGAAACGGCGATTGGCCCCAACAATCGGTCTCCATGTAACAAGTACTGATCTTTCTATTTTGGCTTACACAGAAACATCGATTGGCCCCAACAATCGGTCTCATCGTAAGCTGCTCCGTTTCCATAAGTCACACTTTGGAAGAGCATGCATCGAAAGATGACATAAAAGCCCGAAAACTTATGTTTCACAATCGAAGAATCGTACATGGAAACGGCGATTGGCCCCAACAATCGGTCTCCATGTAACAAGTACTGATCTTTCTATTTTGGCTTACACAGAAACATCGATTGGCCCCAACAATCGGTCCCATTGTAAGCTGCTCCGTTTCCATAAGTCACACTTTGGAAGAGCATGCATCGAAAGATGACATAAAAGCCCGAAAACTTATGTTTCACAATCGAAGAATCGTACATGGAAACGGCGATTGGCCCCAACAATCGGTCTCCATCTAACAAGTATATCTAACGAGTTATCCCTGTTTAAATTGCCCGCTTCTTTTTAAAATAAAGGCGGCAAAGCACGATGGTGGCTCCGATCGTGTTGTTGTGTGTAACTACACGAGATAAGCTTGGCCAAAACTGGGTCTACGTTCCGTGTTAAACGTAAACCCCACACGGCACTAAGTCCATAAGCTTTAAGCCTAATTTTTTTTGAGAACGAAGTCTGTTCTGACTTGTGAAGGGGATAGCAGCCTGGTCACAGTTGACCGAAGTCAACACTCATTTGACCAGGGCTGGTCAAAAGTGGTCCCGCCTTTCATACATTTTTGACCAAAAATGCGACGTAAACATGCGGCAGGAGTAACTTCCGAGGCAATTGGTTTTTGTTACTCCACACACACACAGACCTGGGATATTATATATATAATATTTTTTAAATGTTGGTTGTGTTCAAGCATAGTGAATGTGGCCATTGTACAAATGGCTATTTATTTACGTTTATTTACATTTTAGGAGGCCGTTATAAAAGCTGGAAACGAAGATGGTTTATCCTAAATGACAATTGTTTATACTACTTTGAGTATACTACGGTATGAATTGTTTTGTAATTATCCTTAGCGTAGTATCAAACGTAACAAAAACAGTGTCCTGTGGGGTACTTCATGGAGCAAGTAAGCTTATCTCAAAAACTACTAATTGTGTTTTTACATTTGATACACCAATGGATATGGTGTATATGGTCTGTACCTGTTAAGGGGCTGTGTCGCAAAATGACTTCAAAAAATCTCCTCAAGGAGCGCTAGCATCGTTTTTCTATTGAGCCAATAGACCTGATGTTAAAGAAGAAACGTTAATTTTTAGAGTACACAGTCACAGCAATGTGTCTATTTTTCTTATTTAAAGTTGTCCAATATTAAGTTTTCGAAGTGCAATGTGCACCTTAAGTATGTGCTTATTGAGTGATAGAATGACAAATAATTGGTAATTGCGGTTATATTTTTAAAAACTATTTAAAAATCGCGAATTTCTACTTCTTATGTTAAACTCCATTAAGTACGCGCTCGCAAGGAAAAAATACATCCATTAAAATGCTCTTAAAAATAAGTAAAAAATAATTTTAAAAAACCACAATCAAACCACAGTGAAACGAACACATTGGCGCACGTGCTGATTTTTTTTTCTGGTTTTTTACTATAATTATTTTCAGGTATTTTTCGAGCATTTTAATGGATGTTGTTTTTTTTTTGCTTACGAGCGCGCATACTCAGTGGAGTTTAACATAAGAGTTAGAAATTCGCGATTTTGAAATAGTTTTTAAAAATAGAACCGCACTTACCAATTTTTTTTTTTCATTCTATCACTCGATCAGCATATATTTAAGGTGCACTTTGAAAACTTAATATCGTACAACTTTAAATATGAAAAATCAATATATTGCCGCGACTGTGTATTTTAAAAAATTAACATTTTTTCTTTTAACATTGAGTCTATGGGCTCAATTAGAAAAAAAAACGATGCTAGCGTTCTTTGCGTATATTTATCGAAGTAATTTTGTGATGTAGCTTCTTGACGCTACTGAATTAAATTGAATGTGTGCACAGTGTGAAATGTCTATTTTGGAGATTGTTTAGCGTGTATTGCGCATAAGTGCGGCTGTATTAAAGAAGAGCAAAAAAGCGAAATTTGTGTGCACTGATTGTTGGAATTGACGTGAATGTGTGACTGCATTCAATTGAGAACTGACGAAATTAAATTGAGTTTTTAAACTAACGTGGGGAGAGTAAAAAGAATAGCCTTGGTTTATTAAATGTAAGAATCCGATTATTAGTTTTCGAGATAACTGCGATTTCATAAGTTGACTAACTCGCCATCTTCATTAAGTCCTTGCTTCATGATGTTCCGCACACAAATAACAATTGCTTTTAGACTATGTTTCAGTTGTAAATTGTATGTTGTATTTTATGGTTATAGGATAAAGAGCCTCGTGGTATTATTCCACTTGAGAACATTCAAGTACGCGAGGTACACGACCGCAGCAAACCTAATTGTTTTGAATTGTACGCAAGCGGTGCCGATGTCATTAAGGCGTGCAAGACTGATTCCGAAGGGAAAGTTGTTGAAGGGAAGCACACTGTATATCGTATGTCTGCTGCCAGCCAAGAAGAAAAAGATGAGTGGATCAGGTGCATACGGTAAGAATTTATAATTGTCATGGTTGAAAAATTTTTGGTCCTTGTATAAATTATGTATAATATAAACAAACAAACACGAAAATGAATTTGAATTTATCGGATCTGGACTGGAAAAACCACAAAAAAACACTTTTTGGAGAAATTGAGTTTAAAGTTAAGAGAAGATTCATAGCTTACTTTGCTGTGCTTTTCAAGTGCTAAAACCGTTTTAACTATTCATAATATCTTTTAATTTGGCGCTCCTACATTAGATTGAGATCGAAAAAATGTGGGTGTGGGACATTTGCCCTAGAGACTCTTGCCCTAAAACCACTTGTCCCAAAAGGATATTTCCCCTGATAAGTAGTGTAAATTTACGTCATTTGGCGTTTTTCGCACGTCTGCGGCGCACAGAATCTATTTAACATACTCCACCGAAAGACACTAAACCGTATGATAAGAGAGAACAAAAAAAGTGGTTTTAGGGCTAATGTCCTTTTAGGGCAAGGGTCCGTACGGTAAATGTCTAGTATACGATAAAATGCAACTTTAAACTCATTTTCCCCCAAAAAAAGTGTTTTTGAGTTGTGTCACTCTACTCGCCGAAGTGCGATATATGCTTTGAACATGTAAAGCTTGTCTATTTATCCGAGTTTGTTTGTTTTTTCAATTTTTTTTTTCAATAGACAAAGCATCAGCCATAATCCATTTTACGATATGCTTGCCAGTCGGAAAAAGAAAGCTCAAAAGAAACATCATAACGGGGAGCGCCCATGAAAGTAAAATATTGGGGTTTTTTTCCTAAAAAAAAGTTATTCACTTGCTGCCGGTCAGCAATGGATTTTGCGATTCATGGTCACCGTCGAAGTGTAATTTTGTGTTTTCTTACGAAACACCTTTATTCGAGTTACGACCTATCGAACTGACTCTTCATTCTATACGAAAGTACGTCGAGCCGTTTAGTTCTGCGCAAAGATGGGTTAACAGTTTAGTAGATGAGCTTCCATTCGAAGCTTCCATAGTTTTTTGACAAAGAAAGACATCATTAACTTTTTTCTTGTAACTTATTTTCATATTCTTGTTAATTCTAGTCACTTTTTTGCACCAGGAAATTGTGGAGATAATAATACTACTGTTTTTTCTAATGTACTTAGCATGCAATATTTTGCTGTTCAGAATGTGTTTCTTTAAAGTGCTTGATTGTAGTTATTGTTTTTGTCTTGTGTATATTTAAGCATGTATAGAAGAAGTATTTTCGACGAAACATTTTTTCTAATTGTTTATGTAGAAATTTACATATTTTGTCATAAGCCGGTTCATCATTTTTTCATTTAAGTTATTCTTCACATGAGATAATTGGATTGTCATTTTTTTTAGAAATCAAGGTGATAACTGCTCGTATGGAACAACTTATATACGTGATTTTATACCGTATAATATGTGACGTATAAAACTGTTATTTTGTGTACGTATAAAACAATTACAATTACAATTAGTACCCTGCTAGCAGCCAAATAGGCCTATGGCAGAGGGACATAAAAGTCCACATGCAGCAGTAAGCATTGTCAAGCACATATGCATGCACATATATAAAAACAAAATGAATATACAAATGTTAATCCCACAAAACAAAATAATCCCCCATTCACCACTGCCTAAGGAAGAGAGTTCCATTGTCTTATAACTCTAGGGAAAAAAAGACCAATAATATGAATTTGTCCTAGCAAAAATCTCCCTAATTTTCTTAAGAGTGGTCAGCCCTGCCCAAGTATAGTGCTTTATGAATATCACTGGACTGTGGTTTAGGACAATCACCACGTGTAATTTTTCCAAACACTTAACTCAGCCGTGCGATGTGCCAAACTATGCCATTGTAGCACTGACAGCATTTCAGTGACACTATCTGTAAATTTATGCCTGCCACAAACAAACCTAGCTGCCTTATGCTGAACCATTTCAACTGAGTGAGTGTGGCAGAGTTAGGATTCCATACACTGCAGCCATACTCAAGATGAGGCCGAACCAATGTTTGATAGGCAATAGTTTTAACCTGTGCTGGGCAGGTGCCCAATGTCCTTTGACTAAAACGAAGCATTTGTAGAGCTTTCCCAGCAACACCATCAATGTGTTTTTTTCCAAGAAAGGTCATCTGTTTCCTATCACTTAAAAAAGTTACCCATTTGGTTACCTGCCCCAAACCCATATGCTGCAACTTTTGCCAGAAGTTTTGAATGTGAAACAGTGTCAAATAAATGCCTTAAAAAGTCAAAAAACACCATGTCAACCTGTTTACTATTGTCTAAACATTTCTGGAGGTCATCCACTACCAGGATAAGTTGAGTCTCACCAGAGTGCCCTCTCACTAAACCATGTTGGTTATCAGAAATGAAATTGTGAGATTTGAAAAACTTAATGCAGCCAGAGTATATGATATGCTCAAGAATTTTACAAAACCACTGAAGTTAAAGATACAGGCCTATAGTTTGCAGCTTTGGACTTATTACCTGATTTAAATATTGGGTAACATTTGCTAATTTCCACATACTTGGAACAACCCCTTGATCCAAAGACTGCTGATAAATTAGCTGAAGAAATGGTCCCACTTCCCTAGCTAATTTTATTTTTATTAAGGGGTCATTAGTTGCTTGATAATATGACCTCTATTAACAATAATATCCCCCAAAGAATGTATTGTTCTATACTCAAAAACATTAGGTGTAGTATTTTCATCTGCTGTAAAAACACTCCTGTATTGTTCATTCAACAAAGAAGCTTTCAATTCTAGGTGTGATATTAGTTCTCCATTTGCCCCAATCGTATAAAACTAAAAAAGTACAAAAAAGTTTATGAAAACAAAATTTTAAAGTTTCAAAAAAAAATTTTCATTAAAAAACAGTTGCAAATTTGCGATGAAAAAAAATAAAAGCTGAAAAGAAAAATTAAATATTTTAAAATTTAATTGTAACTGTTAATTGAAATATTTATGTCAATCAGAATGCTATTTATCTTGCACTTTAAAAACATAATAAATGCAAAGAAGAAGGAGGAGGTGTAGAGAACCTATTCCTTATTACAGAATGAACGCAAGTCCCGTTCAAAAACCCGCTTTCCAGCAATGCTGTGAATTTTCGAATCCTTAGTACTTTTTTTCTGCCAGCTCACTCTTTTTGTCAAGTTTGTTTTCGTTTAACTTGATGCAAGTTAAATAAAAAGAAACTTGATACAATGAGTGTGTGGGGGGGGGGGGTTAATATTTTTATAGGCGTTAAAATTTGTGATTTTATAATAGTTTTTATGTTTTATACAGGTTTTATGTTTTATACGTTTTATACAGTATAATATGTTACATATACTGCATAAAACGTAGACGTATATATACGTATTATACGTCTACGTATTAAACATTACTTTTGTGACATTTACCCATCTCTGTGGCAAACAACCAACATTTGATAAGATGATGGTTGCACCATCGAATGAATTACAACTCTAGGAAGGTTAATTTTTGACGTAACATCAATTCAGGTTGTGGTACAGGTGGTCTCTGGCGCACTAACATATTCTGTTCTCGTGAATCGTCTTTAAGTCTTAATTTATACAGTATATAACCAGTGGCGTCTCTAGGGACCCGGAAGACCCGCAACTGCCGGGAGGGGTGCACAAAAAACGAAATGAAAGTAGATGAATTATTATTATTGAATAAATTAAGCTAGTGATTTCGAATCGCTCGCTTAATTTCTGCAATTTTCGAAAATAAATCGACCTGCATTCAATATTTACTTTTAAAAACTACGTAGTTGCACTAGTAAATATTCATAGAGATCAATGGGCACGGCGACACGGACACATCACACGTGAATTCATGCATTGCCATCTAATGGCAACATTTTTCATTAATTCTATTAGTCACCTTAAGCAATTATTGTGCATAGAATTTTTTTGGGGGGGGGGGGGGGGGGTGCTATATTGTATGAACAGTCGGAAGGTTAGCTTTAGTAAAATTAAGTTGTTGCAGGGGGTCTGGGAGCACAGACTCCGATTTTTTTTTTTTTAAGAATTATTAAATCAAGTTAGTCCATTGTTCTCACTGTTCTCTTAATTTTTTCCGTAAAAGGAATAGTCAGAAAAATGGACAAATTTGATTTAATTACTCTTTATAAAATGGAGGCTGCATCCCCCCCCCCCAATCTTCTGCAACAAGCTTCATTTTACTAAACTTAACCTTCCGACTGTTCCGCCGTTCATCAAAATAGCGCCCCTGTATGAGGGCTAAGTGGAGGGGGAGGTAAAGGGAGCGCAAAGTTTTAAGCGGCAGGGCGCACAACCAAGTCTAGCTACGCCACTGAACTTAACACATAAAAAGCTTGTGGTGAAGATTGGGGCTGATGCAAGAACTGGTGGCAACTGCTGTGTTGCATTCCGGATTCATATCTGAGAAGGTAAGTAAATCGGACATTCGTAATCCAGGGACCGCCTGTAGACAGATGGATCAAAGAAAACGACCCGAATGCTGCGAATTACCACTTGTTTGCTCGTTTATGGGAAATTTGCACATAGTGGAATTTATTTTTTATTTAAGTTTCTTTCCTTCTTGTTGGCATGGCAGGCTTGTTTCTAAACATCTTTCCCCAACACACACGCGCACTTATTTTCTTAGCCTTAATTATGGGGTCATACGTCTTATGTGGACTAAATTCTTCAATTAGCCCGTTGGGGAAAATGTTCTATAAGGGAGTATAGCATTTGACCATGTGCAAATCCCTCTTCAATAGGTTTTTTTGGCTGCTTACGGAGAAATTGTTCAAACATTCGCACAAAATTGCTTCAAAAGGTTTCCGTAAAGAGCGATAGCATCATTTTTCTATGGAGCCCATACACCCTATGTTAATGAAAAATGTTGATTTTTATAATACACTCAGTCGCGGCAATATGTTTATTTTTCGTATTTAAAGTTGTTCAATATTAAGTTTTCAAAGTGCAATGTATGCACCTTAAATATATACTGATCGAGTGATAAAATGCCAACAAATTACGAAGTGTGGTTATATTTTTAAAAACTATTTCAAAATCGCAAATTTCTAACTATAAAAACTCCATTGAGTACGCCAAAATAAGAAGAAAAAAAATCCATTAAAATGCTCGTTAAAATAATTTTAAAAAACCAGAAAGAAAATCAGCACGTGTGAGAACATGTTGGCTGGTTTAATTATGGTTTTTTAAAATTATTTTTTAAGTATTTTTACAAGCATGTTAATGGATGTTTTTTTTTTCTTATTTGGGCGTACTCAATGGAGTTTAATATAAGAGTTAGAAAATCGCGATTTTGAAATAGTTTTTTAAAAATACAACCGCAGTTATCAATTTTTTGTCATTCTATCACTCCAGCATACATTTAAGGTGCACATTGCACTTTGAAAACTTAATATTGGACAACTTTAAATATGAAAAATAAACATATTGCCGCCGCGACAGTGTGTTTTAAAAATTAACATTTTTCTTTAGCATTGGGTCTATGGGCTCAATAGAAAAACGATGCTAGCGCTCTTTTCTTAGATTTTTCGAAGCCTCTTAAGAGGAAAGGAGAAGCCTACCTAAACACAGTAGTAACTTTTAACTATTTCAAAATATTTACAAATTGGGCAAAACCGGTCAAAACTACTTCAGAACCCAACATAAATTTGCCTAATTTGAACATATCTTACTTGGACCAATTCTAACCTTAGTTAAGGATAGATTTTTACCAAATATGGGTATAGGAAATATAAAATTCTACGATTAAATGTCAGTAAGAATATTTTTTTTACGTACGGAATATAATATGAATTTGCTTTTCACTCATAGCTATTTACTGTTCTATTTCCCCCACAAAGTATTACAATTGCGATACATGCAATTCCATCTTGCCTTTTTCAGTGACTAAAATTGGCACTAAAATGGTGTTTAGTTTGTAAAGTTTTTTGTGTTATATCATTGCAAATAACTATCGTGTTTGATTGACAAAGGAGCAAAAAAAAAATTAAATAAAAATGTTACAACTTTATTTTGTATTAAGTTTTACATTTTTTTTTCTCTATTTATGGCAGGTAAAAATGTAGAAGAGTGTTTCTTAAACTGTGTTAATGTGACAGGACGGTAATTCCGCCATGTATTTCAATGGTGTTGCATTACATTGAAACACCCTGTATGATGTATCTCGTAGAGATCAACATCTGTGTTGATCTGGGTTACCGGAATAACAACGAAACTGAACTACATCGAACCAGAATAAGGGCGAAAGGAAGTAAACCGAACAAGAACAACCAAGAAAATGAATATAGTCGAATCTGAATAAAATCGAAACTGAACAGCAAAGAAACTGAATTACACCGAAATTTTTTGTTACACTTAAATAACACAGAAACTGAACAGCCTCGAAACTGAATAGCAAAGAAACTGATTAAAATAGAAACTGAACAACTTTGAAAATGAACAAGGAAGAAACTGAAATGTACAGAACCTGAATAAAGTCGAATCGCATTTCTGTATACATCCTGGGGTTATAATAATAGTTAAATGAGGTGCATCTTTTGTATGGCATGCATCCCACGCACACCAATGCTCTTCCCTTTTGTTATGTTTGTTTGTAGGTCAGAAGAAGGAATTTCTTATCTTTTATTTTAAAATACAGGGTGTAAGGGTGGAAGGAACCGGAATATATTTTATTAACCGAATTTTTTGTTATTCCAACGAACCGGACAGAAAAATATAAATCATGTTATCCGATTTTTCGTGTTATTCGTTTAAAACGGTTTTCACTGTAATTGGCAATGCCAATTGACATCGAGATCATTTTAATGATGATATTTTTCAAAATAAGCTTTTTTTCTTGTAATTTCACAAGGAAGTTTGACAAAAAGATTAGTTTAAACTAACGAAAACAGTTTCAGAACTAACTCAAAAAGCTTATTTTGAAAAATTTATGTAATTTTCTTTACTCTTCTAGTTTGAAATCAATTTTAAAATTCACCATTATTTAAACGCTTTTCATTTTAATTCTGGTTATTCTATTTTTAGAAGCAAAATTAAGAGAAGCTTGAAAGTGTTTTAGAAACTAGAATAGCTTAATCACTTATGGGTAATTTGGTGTTTGATATCTTTTAAAATAAACTTATGTCAGAGTTTGAAAATGAACCAACTTTAAGAAGGCGGCAAAACTTTGTAAATTGTTGCCTATAAAAAGTTTATTTTGAAAGATATCAACATGAAAATATCCTTATGGTGGTTGAGTTACCCTTCCAGTTTCCAACAGATTTTCAAGTTTTTCTTAATTTTGCTGTTCTGAAATAACAAATTAATCAGAGTTTGAAAATTATCATAAAACCATCTTAATGGTGTTTACCGTGTTTACGAATAAAATTTTTTGTTTATTTTCTATGTATGTGGCCTCTGAAGTGGTTTAAGTGACCGACAATCACACAATGCGGCGTTTTGTCGGCGGTGTTTTACTTGTTTATGTTTGTGTTTATTTATTTTTATTTGTCTATGGCGGATGAAAATACGCTTTAAGAGCCTAGATATAGCGTTTATTTCAAAATTTTTCCGAATGTAGGCGCTGCGATCGTTGATTGAAAAACGGTTTTTTAACGTTTTTTCTCCCGGTTCGAAGTCACATAATAATTAATAGAAAAATAATTTCACTTGCTAACCTTATAAAAAGGAAACGTCGTGAAGCCAATAGATTAATGCACGTGCTAATATTTTTTGTGATTATTCTAAGTCGTTTTTAATGGGAGTTCTTCAAATGTTTGGTTGACGGTTTTTTGATCCTATGGGACTTAACATAGAGTTAAAAAACGTAAGATTTTAAATGTTATTTAAAAATAGAAAGCCCTTTTAAAATTTAGAAGAAGGAATAATCCTGAAGGCAATAAACACGTGTAAGTACGTGCTAATTTTTCTGATTGCTCTAAATCATTTTAATGAGAGTTCTTCTAATTTGTGTGGGACGGTGTTTTAGTCCTATGGGACTTAACATAAAAAATAGAAGGACCTTTTCAAAATTTATAAATAGGAAACATCGTTAAGCCAATACAATACAGTATGTGCTAATTATTTTGTTATCGTTCTAAATCGATTTTAACGAGAGTTTTTTAAATGTTTGTGGGCCGGTTTTTGGTCTAATGGGATTTAACATGGAGTTAAAAAAAACGAACGACTTTGAACCTTGTTTAAAAATAGAAGGACCTTTTCAAAATTGATATAAATCGAGCAATTAAAAAACAATACATTTTAGTGCATTTTGCACTTTACTGTATTTTAATTGAGCGATTGTGAGGCGATTTCTTGCAAGTGTAGTAACACCATATAGTAACATTCATTTGTCTCGTTGTCGTCTGTTCAAAACATCAAGATGGACGTGTATCTAGGCTCTTAATATTCAAGTGGTTCTCTTTTATTATGAACTTTTTTCTCTTTCTATTTTCCACCTGAGAAAAAAGGTGTGAAGGAAAAGAACTAAGAACATTTTAGAGATGTTAATAGTTACAGGGCCGTTTTTAGGGGCGTGCGAGGCATGCAGCCGCACGGGGCGCCGTCCCTGAAGGGGCGCCAAAAAATGAAAAAAAAAATTTTTTTTCGGAAAATTTTTGAAACTTTTTTTAAATTTTATAAATTCAATACCTGATGGGGGTAAAAAGTAAAAATCAGCCTACATACAAGAGTAGCTCAAGATACTAGTGTTATAAAATAAACGTGTTTTTTCTTAATGTGTTTTTTATAAAAAAGTTTTTTTTTTTATTTTTCTTATTTTCCATTTCCCAACCCTACTAAGTGTTGAAAATGAACGTGATTTTTACTATTACGATTTTTTTAAGTTTTTCTTTTTAAAAATGTTTTTCAGATAGTGATATCATATAGTGAAGGGAATTAAAATGACTTAATTCATGAATCTGACAATTTATATTCTTAATTCTTTAATTTGCATTTCACTGCTAATCTTAACTTTGTATTTTACCCTATTGTAGAACTGAAACAATCAAGAATCAGGATTCACCATCAACATACCTAAAGGCTCCTCCTCCCACCACCAGCTATTTTTTAAAATACAATAATTTACATTTCTAACTGAATCATTCAGTAATCTTGGGGACAAGTACTTAAAACTGATCAATTTTCTTTATTCTTGCGTTTTTCTTTTCCTGCCGGTTTTTTTTTTAAACACGTCTTTTTTAATTTTTTCTTCACCATTTAAAAAAAAAAAAACGAACATGGTTTTTAAATTTACAACACTACCAGATACCAGATACAAAGTAGTTTTTATGGTTGCTTGCTTTCTTTTAGCCTGATGATGGAAATTAAATTTCAGATGTATTTTTATAGTTATTGTATATTTACTATGACTTTGCAGTGATGATATTTTCTAATTGCTTTAGTGTATTTCAATTTTTGTTTTGGGGGGGGGGGGGAGGGGAGAGGGGGCATCACAAAAATATCCTCACGGGGCGCCATATAAGCTAAAAACGGCCCTGAATAGTTAATTATGATTACGGTTATTATCTCATTTTATTTCTAAAATGAGTTTATACAAAACTATTAACCACCTTGGAGAAAAGAGAAATTTAGAAGAAACTCCATTAACAATTAATTCTAAATTAACTGTTAATTGGCGACAGATGAAAAGAGCGACAAGAAAAAAAAAAATGTAGAAACTTAAAAATTTTCAGTTTCTGGTATTTTTTTATTATTTATTATAATGACTGAAGTACTTTATTAAAAAAATCTGGGCCACCAAAAAATGATCTTCTTCCTTAATTTGCAAGTGGGTCCCCCATTTAATCTCTCATTAATAAATGTCTTTCTCTTAATTTGTGGCATTTTACAAATTTTGTGTCTTTTGAGGACCCACCACCAAAATTTCTAAAAACAAATTGTTTCAAATATTATTATGGTTTTTGACATGCCGATATTTCAATTTTTTCTTCTTTAAACAAGAGAAAAAACCAGATAAGAAAAAAAAACAAAAATTACATAATTTATTCTGTTGTCTTCATTCTTGTCTTCCTGGTTTTTCTATGTAATTTTTCACATGTTGAACATGAATTCGACAATTGAAAAACATAAACTACCTATTAATAATAAATATTTCATAATTTAAGGTGGGTTTCAAAGTATAAACGCGTCTTGATTATTTCTTCTGTCTTTCAAGAGCAAAATGAAGAAAAATTTGAATTTGTTTTAGAAACTAGAATGGTAGGTCAATCACTCTAGGGTATTTTCATGTTGATATTATCTTTCCAAATAAGCTTTTTTGTGACAGTTTGAAAGAGAACCGACTTCAAGCATATCAACGTGAAAATACCCTTACATGATTGAGCTACCCTTCTAGTTTTTGAAACACTTTAAAATTTTCTCATTTTTACTACTGAAAGACAGAATAATCAGAGTTTAAGTACTCATCTGTTTGAATTTGTAAGTGTTCTAGAAACTAGAAGAGCAGCCCAATCATTTAAGAGTATTTTAATGTTGATATCGTTCAAAATAAACTTTTTAAAAATATCGTCTTCTAAGCATTTGCTTAGAAAACGAAAATTTTTTAAATTTTTTTGTGTATTTAAAAATATCATTGAGCTACCCTTCTAGTTTTTGAAACACTTTAAAATTTTCTCATTTTTACTTGTTCCAATTGGCAGCTCTTCAATTTGGCATTAAGTTAGCTCCTGCACTGTTTTGCCAGTGTTCTTTTTCCTTTAATTATGGCACTAATAGTCAGGACGACTTTAGTACAAAAAGCGCCCTGGACAAAGTCATATGATAGCACCTTTGAGTGATTTAATTATTTACTAATTTAGAGGCTAATGTGCTGGCACCACAGGTAAAATACTGTATAAATCCTCACTGTGCTTTAGAAAGGTACCTTCATTTAAGCATTGGTTTTAATAATAAGTAGGGCCAACAGTTTTATGCCCTAATATGCTGTCATAAATCCTAAAATTTGCCAACAAAATATGCACTATTGGATATCATTTGCACAATATTTTTTTTGACTGCAATACACAACAACAGGCATTTAGAAATCGGGACGAAAACAAGTTGGCTCCGCCCTTTTTATGACGACCGGGAAATTCTAATTGGTTTGTTGTGTGGTTTGATGTTGAAAAGGGCGGAGCATTTGACGTCAGACTACATAACCAACCAATTAGAAGTTGCCGGTCGTCGTAAAAAGGGCGGAGCCAACTTGTGTTCGTCCCGATTTCTAAATGCCTGTGGTTTATACTTCGAGAAAGTACGTTCTACATCACAAGATGTAACTGGTGCCGCTTAAAACAAGCAATATCAGAAATAGACAAATATATCTTCATTATGATTTTCACCATTCAAAACTGCACAAATCTTCTGGAGCTCTTAATAGCCTTTATTTTTCTCTAATACAGTGGTCAATTTCTTTGTTGCTTCTTTGGAAGTAGTCCCAGTAGCACATTTTAAATTGTCTTGCAGTTCTTGAATGACTGAAAATTTGTTCAGTTTCTTGAACTAAAATAGAAAAATCCTAATTTTTCTAGAAAAAAGTGTTAAATATGCCCTTAACATGTAAAATTAGCAAAATATGCATGCAAAATACAAATACCCTTAAATATGCAATTATATGAAAAATAAAACTAGTGTTATTCGACTTCATTTCACTTGAATCGTGCTTAAATCTGACACAGCATGAAATATAAAGCAGCAAAAAGAATATGCATTTTCATAATACCGTTGGCCCTAATAATAAGCTTTTCATGTGAGTTTCAAACTAACCAGTTTTTTTACAAAAACGAAAATATGTCCTTTAAGTGATTATTTTCCTCTTCGAAATAAACTTTTTTGCACAATTTTAAAAAGAAATTGAAAGTTTGTTAGAAACTAGAACAGTAAATGAAGGAGCTCAAAGTGTTTTCATGGCATATCTTTCAAAACATTTTATTAGTGATGAATTTTAAGATGAAATTGAAAGTTTCTTAGAAATTAGAACAGTGAATGAATGATCTGAAAGCAGGGTGGATTGATTTAAATCAACTTGATTTAAATCAGTTGATTTTTTCACATTTAAGTCAACTTGATTTTGTTGGTTGTTTTCCGGCTGTATAGCTTTATTGTTGAAAATAACCAACTGAATTTAATTTTAACTTTAAGGTTCGGGGTCAATGAAGGCCCATAAAGATTAAACAAATCAAACTGACTCGAATTTTTTATTTACGTTAAAATTTACTTTATTTTAATTCATAGAAATAGAAATTGTGATTAACATGACCTTTACCAAAATAGTATAAAAAGATTATCATAGGATTTTCTCCCAAATTTAGTTGATTAACACAGATATTAGGAAGGGGTTAACATAAAAATAGGCAAATTGGGTTTTAGATGTTTATGGGAAATACTTATAAAAATTGTTTACATAATGTTAAATTAGGATTTTAGTGTAAGTAAAATCATTAAAATAAAATGAAATAATATAAAAACTAAAAACTAAAAAATAGTAATAATAAAAAACAAACAAAAGAAAATACATAGTACACTTACATATAAAATGCAACCCACATATGGCAATCCATGATGTTAGAATCCTTCCACACTAGCCAAACTGATTTTCCCTTATAGTTCCTCACTGGGAACCTTTGGAGCTACAGTACTCCTAACTTGGAAACCAATAAGTCCTACAGTACTCCAAAGTATGGAAACCAATAGTCACTACAGTACTCCAAATTAATGGAAACCAATAGTTTCTATAGTATGGAAACTTTTATTCCTAACAGTACTCCAAAAAGAAGGAAACCTTCAGCACCATTGTACCCCAATGATAGACTGCAAAAAATCAGTTTAGCTATCCTTTCTCAAGGTAGTTAAGCACTATTCTGATTAAACACAGTCTGAAGATTCACTGCTGAGAAGTCTCAAGTGCAGATGGCTAAGAAGCCAAAGTCCTAATGATTTTCTAAGCCAACTTGTGACCATTTTATAGGAAATGGCCTCCATAGGCTTGCACTGGAGGCCTCCCATTGGTCAATGACAAGTTACACAATTTGCTGACACAACAAAAAACAACAACAAAAAATTTGGCAAGAAATAGGTAGGATCTATGTTGGGGCATAGATTCTACCTGTTTCTTCATAATACACATAAAACAGCAAAATTATAATTTTCTTATCTTGGGGTGAATAGGGCTGAGAGGGGAGAATTTTTGTTTTCTTTTCTTTCTACCTTTAAAGACAGTTCACTTGTCTGTTTATCATGGGTGTTATTAATAGAAGAAGAAGGGGGGTAAAAAGCAGCTAAGAGTTGTATAATGAGGGTTGATACTAAGTGAAAATAAATTACTTTGGGCAAAAAAGAAGGGAAAGAATAAGGGTTCTAAAGTTAAGAGGGAGGGGAATCTTGTTGTCCAGAAAAAGTTTTTTCAGAGGGGACAATTTTGGTTTAAAGAAATTTTATGCCTAGACTATAGTATATACTGTAGGTCTATTTTATAGATAGGCCTATTTTTTACGGCGGTTTTTTCTTTTACTTGGTTTTTTGGGTAAGAACAAAACAGAAAAAAAGGGGAGAAAGAGGAGGAAACTGGTTTAGGTATTCTATGTTTACACAAAAATAAAACTAAAAAGTTTGAGATTTTGTTACCTGAATTCTACAGGTAACAATTTAAATCAGTTGATTTTTTTTCCATTTAAATGTGACGTGGCTGGCCCTCCTTTGACACCATCTTGTTTACCGACTCGCGAAGAGGAGGAACCTCGTTGTTGACGACGACGTTGTTTCCTCTGAAGAATCGGTGGTGCCGGGGTCGACTCTGTTGTTGACTGCTGCAAGCCAGCCTCTATTGTTGTTGAACCTCTGGGGGTTGGGTTCACCGGGCGCGACATTTACTTGCCTTGCCTGGTACGGCCCACAAAAAGACCGTCTTTCCTAGGGATCTTTGGATATAGGGCGTGACGATGCGGAAGTAACTCTAGTTCTTTTCGTTGGATTGCTGGAGGCCCCAGGCAGAGGGACTCAGGCTGTGTCTGAGTACCTTCTGCTGGATACTCTTCTATTTTAGGAGTACAGAAACCCAATATAATTCACATACACAACACTGACACAGGTTGATGTATAATAATGTCTCTTTACTAGCTCTTGGTTATTACATTCTTGATAACACTCTTTACATTACTGTTTTACTCTAAGTCAGAACTTAGTCCTTCTTGAACTCTGGACTCTGGTTCAAGTTTACTCTTTACGGATTCTCTAGACTGACTGTCTTC
Source organism: Brachycybe producta (assembly GCA_036925085.1). NCBI lineage: Eukaryota > Metazoa > Arthropoda > Diplopoda > Playtdesmida > Andrognathidae > Brachycybe > Brachycybe producta. The sequence goes on along the minus strand of JAUPFP010000011.1, from coordinate 5,326,579 downwards.
CTCAGTGTCTAAACTCTGACTGTCCTCACACTCAAGTCTCAGGCTCACTTGTCCGGTTTCCTGGGAGTGGCAACTGTCACCTCAGGGCTTAATGATTGACCAACTGGGCCAATCATTGCCCTGGGCCGGGGATACTAAATCATAAGGAGAAATATTCTTGGGACTTATTTCCAATTTTCTCACGGTCGGACTTGGTTCCACGAATTCTCTAGAATTCGGGCCAGCCATGTCCGAACATCTGTGCACCAAGGGGTGCCTTACTGTCAAGACTGAATTTTTTTTACTTAAGTGTTTCACCTTCTGTTTCTACAGGGTGTCACATAAATCAAATGATTTTAATGGAAAAATTGCTGATTTTTTTCTGTGAAGAACACAGAGACAAGATTTATATCAATATACGAAACAAAGTCCTAAATCTAGGAATTTAACGAAATGCAGAGGATTTGCTTGCACTGTTGAAACCTATTACCATTGCCTTGGATGTGGTACAAAGAAAAGAATCAACAATAGCTGATTCAGTGGCTGATTTACAAAATGTTGAAGTTGCTTTTAAGGATCGCATGAAACTTGCACTCAAGGCAGGCATTATTTAGCTAACATGTTGCATCCAAAATATACTGGTAAGAGACAGCTGATGAAAATGCCGAAGCAGACAATCATCCTGACATCATGTCATTATCGATTAAATTTCAATGTGAAAGTGCTCCATTTCAGAAGTGTTTGTTTGCAGAAAGTGTAGTGAATGAAGTTAAGCCTACAGAATGGTGGAGGTCACAAAGTCGCTTTTTGTCACACGATCTACTAAAAGTTGCACTGCAGCTACTGCAGTTCTGCATTAGCATATTTAGCAGGAGTGAAAAGAATTTTTTCTGCTATTAGCTATGTTCATTCCCATGTGCGAAATCGTTTGGGTGCCACGAAGGCTGCACAGCTTGCGTTTCTATTGAAAACTTTAAATAAACCAAAAATCTAAAAGTTTTTTTGTACTTTTTTGTTTATTTTTCAGATTTTGATTTGGTGTGATGGTTATATGATAATTGATAAGCATATTTTGTTTTTGTATTTATTCATGCTTCATTTTTTTTTCTAAAAAGGTGTTTCCATTTTAGTGGTTTTTTTCTTGAGTTTTTTAAAGTTAAATAAAACATTCCGATACTATAATTTCATTATTCATAATTAAAACAATATATATAAAAAATTAAGATTTAAATAAAAAAAATCTGATTTAAATAAAAAAAATCTGATTTAAATAAAAAAAATCTGATTTAAATAAAAAAAATCTGATTTAAATCCAAAAAATCCGATTTTTTTGATTTTTTTTAAAAAATCATGATTTTTTTCCACCCTGGCTGAAAGTATTTTCATGACGACATCTTTCAAAATAAACCTTTTAGAAGTAATTGTTAGCTGAAATCGAAAGTTTCTTATAAACTAGAACAGTATCTACATGAAAGTATCTTAATGAAGACTTTTTTTTCAAAATAAACATTTTAGAAATAATTTTAAAAAGAAATTGAAAGTTTGTTAAAAACTAGAATGGTAGCTGCTTAAAGATGAATCATTTCTAAACTGATATAAAAAGTTTATTTTTAAAAATATCAAAATGAAAATACATTATTACTTATTAGTAATTGAGCTACTTCTCTATTTTCTAAAACATATTCAAAACCACCTCCTAACTCCCCCTTCTTTTTATTTTTCATTGATTTCAATTTCCAATGTAAGAATAAAACAATAAAAGCACCCCCTCTATCTTTATTTCTCTTTCTTAGCATTTCATGTCCTCCCTCCCTCTCTATCTATCACACCACGTCTCTTCAACACTAGCTTTGTGTAAAGTACACTTCACCCTGTATATGTGTAAGATAATTAAAGGCAACTAATCTCACCCCACAAGATTTACCCTGTAGGTTTTTTCTGCAAACCCCCCCCCCCTCCCATTTTTTTCTTTCTTGTTTATTCAGTTTCGATGTTGTTCTTTCTACCTTATTCCTTTTAGAGGTAATTCTTTTTCTTCGTTATTCCATTTCGTTGCAATTCAGTTTCATCTCTGTTCAGTTTCGATGTAATTCAGTTTCCTGGTTGTTCAAATTCATGTTTTATTCATCTTCAAGGTTGTTCAGTTTTGAGTTTGTTCATTTTTGAGGTTGTTCACTTTTTTTGCCACTCAGAAAATGTACAACAGTCGACCTTATTCAGATTCGACCTTTTTCATTTTCGTTGTTCTTCAGTGTCCCCATTGATCTTTCTTTTTTTTTGTTCTCTTCTCTTCTGCTCCTGTGCTAGGAGACAGGGTATTAGAAATTGGGACAAACAAAAGTTGGCTCCGCCCTTTTTATGATGAATGCAACTTCTAATTGGTTGGTTATGTAGTGGCGGGGCAAACGAAATTTTAGTGCTGGACAGAACTGCCTTTCTGTCGCCCAACTGCTTTTATTGATTATGCGACTAATGCAACAGGCATTTAGAAATCGGACGAACACAAGTTGGCTCAGCCCTATTTATGACGACCGGTGGTTTGTTGTGTGGTTCGACGTTGAAAAGGGCGGAGCATGTGATGTCAGACTACATAAACAACCAATTAGAAGTTGCGTTCATCATAAAAATGTGGGAGCCAACTTCTGTTTGTCCCAATTTCTAATTGCCTGTCGCCAGGAGATGCTATGTCAGTCAGCTGAGAGATTGGAATTCACAGAAGAGGCCGCTCATGATTGGCTGAGTCCCTCTACATAGAGGGGGGTGGCCAACCATGAAAAGGTAAAGGAGCCTTTTTATTTATTTACCATTTAGTTTCTTGATTCTTTATTTCGTCTTACATCTTTCCTGCAGTAGTGACTTACTCTAGCTCGGCTATCCCATTCACAGAGAAAACAACAATACTTTGTATATCCTCCTTGAAGACCAGTCAGCATCGCTATAACCTTGCGATTGGCACAAATGCTCCATTTGTATGTGGAATGCTGAATGCTCTCAAGCAGCATTTTGATGCTAGCATAAGTTTCTTTCATGCCTACTGCATGGGCCGTGGGAACTGAAGGGTGCTTGTTTCCATTGTGTACCAGAACTGCTTTCAAGCTGACTTTTGAGGAGTCGATAAACAATCTCCATTGCTCTGATTCAGGTGGAAGTTCCAGGTCTTCTAGTAAGCCTTGGGGGTTGTTACAGTATACTAAATTACCTTTCGTGAATAAACTTGAAAACTGTGACTCCCTTTTCCTGAAGAAGGAGATGCTTGTACCATTCGCTAGAAGATTCCACTGCTGAAGCCATGATCTGAGAAGTTGAGCTTTCGACTTTGAGAGATCCAAATCCCGGACAAGATCGTTCAATTCAGCTTGTGTTAGACGGTGTGGTTTCGTTTTTGGACTACCAGTTGAAGACACATCATCACCTGCACTTACACAGTTAGACTAGTAGTAGGAGAACTTTCAGACTCTTGATTCCAAATTGTATTCTTCTGAATGTAATGGCACTGGCATGGTGTACTTGATTTTGTGTTTGGATTTTCTGGTGAACCCCTTTATATCAGTCATACAAAAGTAACAGTATGATAAATGATTTTGTGGCTCACGCCAGATCATCGGCCCAGCAAATGACATCGATTGATGAGTGCCATTCAACCAGCCGGTCAGAGTCCTTGAACAAGTGTTGCAGCAAATCTTTGGAGTCCAATTTTTATCTTGATCTCCCACTTTGCAGCCAAAGTATAGATGGTATGCTATTCTCACAAGCGATGTTAGAGACTTTCGCTGTGCTGCCCAGGTGAAGTCCCCACAAATGTAGCAAAAACTGTCCAGTTTGTTCTTGCAAGTACGTGACATGTCTCCTAAAAATTCACTTGAAAAATAAAATACAAAACAGGTCACTACTTCACTTAGCACTCAATAAAAGGCAGTGAATATAATTCTTGCAAAAGAAATGTACTAAAGCAAAACCACAATACTGGGTGCCAATGTGATATATATTTCACAAAGTGGCGGGTATCTCGAAAACTAAATGTGATAGAGACATTCTGATTTCAGCATTGGATTCAGGACAAAAAAATGCATTAGGTACACCTATTTTATCCACAGCTTGTTGCTGTGAGCAATAGTTCTTTTGTTTCAGGTATCATTTTTTCAAACACTGTCCAGGAAGGAAATCATTTAGGAAAATCCACTCCAGCTATACCTTCACATGTAAAGGTTATGGTGGTTAACTGTAGGAGTCTACGAAACAAAGTTCCTGAGTTCATTGCAGCAGTAGAGGAGACTGGTTGCAATATAATTCTTGGTACAGAGTCATGGCTTGATGATACTGTTAATAATGAGGAAATATTTCCAGATGGTTTCACAGTGTACCATAGAGACAGGGTTGGTCATTCTGGGGGTGGGGTTTTCATAGCTATTTTACAAATATTTCATAGTTGCAGGGAAACAAGTTTTGAAACAGACTGTGAAATAGTATGTTGTAGTTTAAGGCTAAAGAATGGTAAAAAGTTTTTTTAATATTATTTCTATTGGCCACCGGGATCCTCCATAGCAGATATCACTAGTGTAAGAACTTCTTTGGACACTCTTCATTGTAAATACCATAGCCCAACTATTATTTTAGGAGGTGATGTAAATTTTCCAAACATCAACTGGGAAATGCATACGGTGACCAGTGGCAGTGATGGGCTGTTATCAGTTTCATTTTTAGACAGTATGAATACTTATTCTATGGAACAGGTTGTAATTAAACCAACCAGAAATGACAAAAGTCTTGATGTAGTACTGACTAATAGTCTGGAGTTATTATCCAATGTTACGGTATTCGGGGGCATTAGTGATCATCAGATGGTCTCATGTGATGTTAATGCATGTGTGGAAAATATTTCTGAGGTTAAAAGAGTAGTGTTTCTTTTTAACAAATGTAATTGGTATGGTTTTAAGTCACACTTGATAGATAATTTTCATAAATTTAAAGAACGTTTTCATCCTCAAAATGTGAATTTGAATTGGTCACGATTTCATAGTTTAATTTTAAGTGGGTCTTCCTCCTTTATTCCAACCAAGGTAGTTAGGAACTGTGCCACACCGGTATGGTACAATAGCAAAGTTAAAAGGGCTCTTTGTAAGCAACGCTTATGGAGTAATAGGCTAAAAATCTCCCAACATTAGTAAATTCCAATGAATTTCGTATTGCATGCACAGCAGCGAAACGAGAAATCTTGATAGCTCATGACAATTTTAAAACAGAAACACTTGGAAAATGGTTAAAATGGACCCAAAATTATTTTAGCGTTACATCAAGAACTCTAGGCGAAGTAGAGAATCTATTCTTTCTCTGGTTGACACAAATGGGAAGCTTGTTTCAGATCCAGTAGGGAAGGCTACCTTGTTAAATGAACAATAGAAAGTCTTCACAGATGATGATTGTAATAACTGCAGATGGGACAGTCAAGCAACTTCTAAAATTAGACTCAAATAAAACCTGTTTTCCAGATGGGATGTATGCTATCATTTTAAAAAATCTTGCACAAGAGTTGGGCCCATATCTTCAGTTAATTTTTCAACAGAGTTTAGATGTAGGTATTGTACCATATATGTGGAAATTAGGTAACATTAGTCCAATTTTTAAACCAGGAGACAAGTCTCAGGTTACTAATTACAGACCCATGTCTTTAACCTCGATAGTTTGCAAGGTTCTTGAACATATATATTCCTCCTCAATGAATTTTATTATGGAAAACAATTTTTTGTTAGATAACCAGCATGGATTTCTCAGGGGCATTCTTGTGAAACCCAGCTTATTCTTTTAGTTGATGACCTTCAAAAAATTTTAGACAAAGGCAGTCAGATAGATTTGGTCTTTCTTGATCTCTGCAAGGCATTTGACACAGTTTCTCACTCAAAACTAATGACAAAAATTAGTGGGTATGGATTGGGTGAACAGGTGTATAAATGGGTGCATTCTTTTTTGAGTGATAGGAAACAAAGGGTTGTTGCAGGTGGGTCTGAATCTGACTAGTTAGGGGTTACATCAGGGGTTCCTCAGGGTAGTGTGTTGGGTCCGCTTCTGTTTCTTTTATATATCAATGACCTCAGCAGTCAAGTTAGCAGGAATTGCCGGATATTTGCAGATGATACAATAATTTATCGTGAGGTTACCTCTGACAATGATTGTCATATTATTGATAGTGACTTGAAAGCAATAGAGGCATGGTGTTCTAAATGGCAACTTCAACTTAATAAGGAAAAATGTTGTGTAATGAGGGTAGCTAAGGGAAGGAATCCAGTAATATTTCCATATAGATTAGGGGCCATTCCACTTAATAACATAGATTCTTATAAATATTTGGGTGTAAGGATTACAGCTAAACTTTCTTGGAAGCTGCATGTCGAACAGATTATTTCCAAGTCTATGCAGATGCTAAGGTTTAGTCAACGCATTCTAAGAAGGTGTCCCAGGGAGGTAAAATGTATAGCATATCAATCATTAGTACGTCCCCATCTAGAATACTGCAGCTCCATGTGGAATCTCCACACTGCAGACTTAACTCACTCCATAGAATTGGCCCAACACATGGCTGCTAGGTTTGTTTGTGGTAAATATGGATATGCTGACAGTGTAACTAAAATGCTTTCAGAGCTTGTTTGGATTGTTTACGTGCAATACGTTCAGATTTTAGTCTATATATCTTTAATCGAATGCTAGAAGGCTCTTGCCCTAAACCTACTGCAAGTAAACTTTGCAGGGCATTATATTTGGGTAGGGGTGACCACTCAAACAAGGTTGGAGAGATTTTTGCACGAACAGATTCTTATTACTGGTCATTTGTGCCTTATGTGTGTAGAGCTGAAGGACGTTTTTTCTTGTCTCCCGATTTTTTGGCTATTTTACTAATTTAAACTTGTCATCGGAGGGTATAGTAAGATGTTTTTAATAGTGTTTTGTCTCCTGAATACAGTGGTGAAATCGGATTCCAATTTGGATAAGTATTTTTGAGTTAGAGCAATTTTAGTTTATTACGTCACTTCCTTTGTCTTCTTTTTCTTTGTTTCCTTTGTTTGTGCGCGTTTTTTACACGAAACGCAACAAATTCCTTATCCAAACTTGGTTTCCTTATAGAATATTGTAGATCTCAGCGTGCCTAACAAGCTGGTGAAAGCAAAATCAAAATCGGACTTGTAGTTTCTGAGATATCGCATTTTCAAATCAAAACTCCACTTTAGGCCCAAAAAGTTTTAAAAAAAGACGCTTAACTTAGACGCTTTTTTCTTCTCTAAAATTATTAGGCTCTTTATTACTTTATTATCGTTTTAACTATGCCTCTTAAGACTTTGACCCCACCTGGTGCTCCTTCCACTCGTTCAGTGCAGGCATCCCGGGATATCGCCTGTTTGCGGAAGGAGGTTGCTGAGTTGAAAGAATTGTTCCTTCGGCATTGCAATGCTCTCCCTACAGTGACTCACGAGATTGCATGCCAGACAAGTGATGTTGTGCCTGGCATTTCATTCAATGTATCTGTAGGGACTGACTTGGTAGTTAAGAATCAAGCAGCCCAGACAGGAGACGGATGGATGGTGGTCAAAGGCAAAGGATCTCGGCCACAGAGAAAAAGCTTTGCCAGTGTCGTGGCTAATGGTAGTTCTGCTACCATGAGTGGTAACCGATTTGGTGTGCTGTCTGAGGTTAAGGATATTCCTGCCTAAACATCCACTAATTATAGCACGCAAACTGGTAAGCCTATCGATGTGCCACTCCGCACATCCCAAGCTCGGGCTCCTTGACCTGCTGGGTGATCCAGGTCGACTTGATGACCTGGATGCGTGGCCCTTTTTTGTGCTCCCGCCTCTGGTTGGAGTAGGTTTTCCTGGCATGTCGTTCCTGTTTTGGGTTCCGTCTCTACGGGACTCAAAGTTCCCATGTTTCAAAGAGAAAGTGAGGCTTACAAGCTTAAACAAACTTTTATCTTGCCACGTGGGACTCTCTTGTCCCCCCTTTTTCTTTGTTCTTTTGTTCTCTCATGTGTTTCTCTTGGGATATCTATATCTAAAGTTATCATCGTCAAACAACTCACCATCATCACCTCAATGTATTTTCACATGAACTATCTCTATTGGACACCATTGAAGCCAGCCGCCATCTTGGGATGACCGGAAGTTCTTCAAAAAGTCACCAATGGAGCGGTTTTTTGCTCAATGTGAGTGCATTGTTGTATCTTCTCTTCTCTTTTTGTTCTCTTCTTCTCTCTTCTCTTCCAGAGGGTCTGCACATGCGTGCCCCTGGTGGAGTTTCTCTTTTTGGAGAAAATTTTTCTTTTCTCTTCGAATTTTCTCTCTTTTTGTGTTCTTCCTCCTGGTGACAACAAAGTGCCACCGGGCGGATTTCTTCATTTTTGGACATTGCATTAACTCTACACCGGAAGTGGCCACACCAGTGCCACCTACGAACTTCTACGCTTCACTTATCACAGTTCCTCACTTGCTACTGACTCTGTCTTTCCATCCTGAGCCATCCATCAGTGAGGACGTCTAAATTCAATCATCTGAACATTTTTTCTTGTTCAATAAGCATTTTGCTTTGTTGAACAATCATCATTCTTCCATTTCTGCACTGAATTGCTCGTTTTCAATAAATTAGGTTCTGGGACATGTGGTCACCACACCAGAATCCACTACACTTTTGAGTAAATCAGCTTTCTTCCTCACTCTTTTTATAAAAGCTTGGCCTTTTATTTCTTGTCTGTCCTCTTCTGAAAGTTCAGCCATCTTGGACTTTCATCTCTTTGTGTGTTCTCTACACACACACTCTTACTCCTTATTTCTAAGTGAATTTAAATGTGCGGGCACCGAGTTTTAGCTTCGTTCTTTTTAATTTTCATTTTCTTGCAGTACAATCTTTGATTGGGTGGTGTACCACACTCATAGTTGTATTGTACATCTACTGTCCTTATTGCGGACTCTCTGAGTCTAACACAAAGAAAAACTCAATAAAGAATCTACAACACTACACCAGTTGGGACCATTACACCCAACTGAAGGACAACACTACCACCGACACAACGATCTAAACAACGCCACCATCTATATTAAACGTAGGTAAACCATCGTTACTCAGTGTATAAGAGTACGAGGGTGTTGGTTACCGATAAAAGATTGCGATCTACAGCGGAATCATCCTATCGAGCCTACATACACCGACTTACATCAATACCACTGACTATATTACTGACTATTACGTGTTGAATGAGTCACCACATAATGGATGCCCACCCACGACTAACTGGGGCCGCTCGGAGGGCTCTTCTGCACTCTGGGGGTGGCACGCACCCATCAGCACTATGGAGGACTCACTCAGCACTACTAACATACGGCACTCACACTATATATGCCGCATCGTCACACATGGCCATTTCATATGGACTCGCCATGGACCTAGCCACTCTGCCCAGCACCTGGTGGGCCCCACAACATGGCGCCGCCGCTAGTGACGATGTGCACCAACCGACTTCCCAGTGCACGGTTCACATCATACAACCACTCGCTACAGCAGTTACCATCATCGGTATACTACCCATCCTATCAATTAGAATGATCACAACCATCGCGCTACGTTGCACAAATGCAGCCGTGTGATGGCTGCAAATTAGATGCAATAATGCACCAACTAGATGAACTGAAAATACAAATGGCTCACCTAGTGGCCAGCTACAATACCGCTGACTCACAGCCTGTGCTACTACCAACTCCACGTACTACAATGCTTCAATGATCACGACATCACAGATATCATAGAGAATAAAACAGCTCTTCGCCACACTCTGTCGGTCACCGAGAGCAGTACGAGCCTCACTATGATCTACCCTACAGACAACACGCACCAGGTCAATATGATCGACCTGAAGAGCGCCGATGTTGCCCTTTTCATGGACGATCGACAGAGAGGCAGCATTCACTTTGTTGAAGACAAAACTCACCACCGCACCGGTTTAGGCCATTTACAATCTGGATGCCGAAATCAGAATGCACACCGATGCATCTGCCTATGGCATCGGGGCCATCCTATACCAGAATTCACCAGCCAAGAAACTGCAGATCCTGGGTATTGTCTCTTGCATACTACGAGATGCGGAACTGAACTATACGACAACCGACAAAGTGTCTCGCAGTGGTGTATGGTATCATCAAGTTCAGACCATACCTCTTCAACAAAGCCTTTGTGATCGTCACCGACCATCACGCATTGAGCTACCTAAAGTCTGCGCAACGACTTCAAGAAGGCCTGGGCCGATGGCAGCTACTGCTCCAGGAATATTACTACACCATAGTTTACAAGGCTGGCATCACTCACGTAGATGCAGATTGCATCTCACGGAGTCCGGTAGATGTTCCTGAATATTGGTATCTGCAAGCTACCCCAGACGACCTTGATGACAGTAACAATGAGTAACATTGCATTGGGATTGGTCGGAAGAACATGAGAAAGACCCTGAACGTGACACTACTCAAAACCGAACTTTGCAACAATCCAAGCTTCATCACATCTACGTTATCATAGATGGGATACTATGTGCCATTGTCTACCAAGGCGGCGTCACACCGAAGCTTGTGATGGTGGTACCCGAGGTTCTGAAATTACTCCATGATAGTCCTGAAGCCGGACACTTCGGCCAGGATAAGACATTGGAAAAGGTGTGCCAACGATTCTTTTGGCCAACATGGAAGCAAGATACCATCGAATATGTGCGCACGTGCGAAGTGTGCCAAAAATGCAAGACATCACAGTCCAGACTGCCTGGATTCCTGCATGAAATGCAGATTGGAGATCCGGGTGAGTGTTGGGGGATCGATTACATCGGCCCCCTACCAAAATCACTGGGTGGTGTCAAGCACATCATCTTGGCAGTAGACTATGCCACCAGATTCTGCTTCGCACAAGCTGTGAACAGCCATTCGGCCAAAACAACCAAGAACTTCCTCCAGGATACAATCGTGTATCTCATCTGGATGCCCAGGAGGATAATCACTGATCGAGGAACACCTTTTACCACCAAAGACACACAAGCGCTGTGTGATGAGCTGGGGATTAAGCATGCCACCACGACAGCGTACTTTACGCAAGGAGGCGGTCTTGCGGAAAGAACGAATAAAACCATAATGCAGACCGTCAAGCGACTTCTAAGACCTGAAAAAGGACAAAGGGATTGGTAATTCCATCTACAAGCTGCCGCCTTTGCTTACAACACCGCTATGCACACATCAACGAAGTACTCGCCATACCACCTAATGTTCGGAAGACAAATTGACAACCAAGCACCTCTCCTACCAAAGGTTATGGATTCAAATCCTGCAGCACCTTATGTGGTCATTACGGAAGCGGTCGAGATCGCAAAAGCTAACCTGCACGAGGCTCATTTGCGACAAAAGAAATACTACGACGCCAAACGGAAGACACCATACCCATACAAAGTAGGAGATCCATGAAGTCTGACGTCAAATTCTTCGCCCTTTTCAACGTCAGACTACATAACCAGCAAATTAGAAGTTGCCAGTCGTCATAACAAGGGCGGAGCCAACTGAAGTTCTAATCTATTTCTAACTGCCTGTTTGAATGCTTGGTCTAAGGCAAAAGTGAAGCTAGCTCCGTCTGGTAGCATTATTTGTGCGTAAAATTCGTGTAAAAGTCTCGTTTTTGCAAAGGGGAAGACATTGGGGTGAATCATGTACTGTATGGCAAGCGATTATAGTTTTTCCCACGTTTTAGTGGATTTTCAGATTTTATTTCTATTTTGGGAATCCAGTAAAATGCGGATAAAAAAGTAAAATGGTTTTCAATATATACAATGTGTTATGAATCTGGATGAATCTTTGCAAATCTTAGTGAATCTCGTACATGATTTTTTTCTTCAATGCTGCCCCTTTGAAATACACCCTCTATAACTACAAAATGAACTTGTTCAAAACTTGACATCTTCACTAAATTTCATATACCATAAGTCCCGCTAGACTAGGCGCCGTTTCTAAGCGACGCCGCATATCAGTCGAACACAAAGTTTCGGGAGTTGCCAGTCCAGTAAGGTAATAGTCTATAACACTACAGTATAGTATGCAGTGATGCAGTTTATTTTATGATACTTTTTTTGTATCCAAAACAAATTTCAAAAATTTAACAAAAACCATTTTTTTTTTAATTTGCCGCCCCCCAAAGAATTACCGCCCTAGGCAGCTGCCTACTTTGCCCATTGGGAAATTCGCCCCTGCGTCAGACCAAATATCAGCCAGTTGGAAATCGCAAAGGGCGGAGCATGTGACGTCAGACCACATAACAAACCAATTAGAAGTTGCCCGTCCTCATATAAGGGGCGGCCCTGTATCTTACTGTCTTTACATGGCCTTTATCAGAGATGTCAGATCCCGTTCTAAGAAGAGCACAGGCATCTGGAGACAGCTTCAGAATTTATTTGGCTCCGACCTTTTATGATCGTCATCAATTTCTAATTGGTTTGTAACTGGGGTTGACGTCACATTCTCCGCCTTTTTTATTTATAATTGGTTGATATTTGGTCTGACGCTCATTAAAGGGCGGAGCTAAAAAATTCTGAAGCTGTCTACAGATGCCTGGAATCCAGACACCCCCCCCCCCCCATTCCCCTCTTATACCCCCCCCCCCCCCCCCCCCCCCCCCCCCCCCCCCCGTGTTCCAGTCTTTATTTGCGTGTACTTCTGAAGATCTTTGCTATCAAGCTTTGCTATATGGACGGAGCGGATATGGACTACGAGAAACGCGAAGATTTAAACGGTATGAATGGTTTGAGTCCTGCGACGGTGCGGACGCTATCGACTATATTTGCGTATACGGTTGCGGTGACAAGGATTTGTTACGATTCTTTTTCTTGAATGCATTGCGTTTGTGTGTGTAAGCGTCAGAATCCATTTTGTCGTTTCGTTTTCTTAGTGTTGGCAGCGATTGTTAATAACTTTGTGCGTTTTATACTCGGTGTTAATTTGGTTTAAATGGACAGGTAAGTTGTAATATAGATCTATTTGCCTGTTTCTTTCTTTCTCTCTCTCTCTCTCTCTCACTCTATCTCTGGGTGAATAGTTTTGGCGTACAAACTTTATATGAGACGTAATTTTTGGATTTTTCGATGTGTTTTGCAATGTTGTGTGCCACCTTCGTTGTTTAGGACCTCCGTTCAGCAACAACAGCATCATCATCAGCATCAGCATCATCATCAAGTAGCCCTGAGGCGTCTTTTGGTTATGGGCATGGGAAGTGCAATGATGCACATTTGCGATCTTCTCGTCGCCTATTTCAAAAACAGGAAGAAGAGGATGAGGCTTCGAAGCATGGCTTGCAAGCGGAGAAAACAATTCGGAGAGTTTCACACACTCGTACGAGAGACTTCTCTAACCGATCAGGAATCGTACTTTCACTATTTTAGGTGAGTTTTATTCGCAGGCAAGTTTACTCAGCACTAAAATATCGTTTGCCACGTCCTTTTATGACATCAGACCAAGTAGTAGCAAACCAATTAGAAATTGATTGGAGCTCATAAAAGGGCGGGGCAAACAAAATTTTAGTGCAGGGGCACAATTGCCTGTGTTTTATTCACCTCATACAAAAAACGTGAACAACAATTTTTTTTATTGTTTCGTTTAGAATGACACCCGTGGCGCTGGAAGATCTCTTGATGCGGGTCGGACCTCGGCTCAACAAACAGATGACATCGTTCTGTGATGAACAGGCGGTTAGCGTACAACATTGTCTCTGTATAACGTTGAGGTTCGTGATTTGCGTCGAATTACGTTTTTTTTTGTTTTCAACTAGGGATGGGCCATTCGAATCCTCGAATCTTGACAAAATATTCGAGATTCGAAAACTCGAATCTTCGCACTCGTTTTTCGTCTTTCGAATCCTAACCTAAAAAAAAAACCGTTAAAACCCTTGGTAAAATTAGTTTTAACTACATTGACGTCCTATAGAAGCGTTCACTAACAAAAAGCCGGTGTTGTTGCAACCCAGGTCACCACTATCATCTTGTGGTGACCCTAAGTGCCACACTGTTTTATTATTATTAATAATTTAATATTTAATATTATTTCATTTATTTGTATCTTCTTAATGAATAATATAGGATTCTTATATGAAGGATTCGAGAGATTCGATGGATTCAAGAACCTTTTAGGATTCGGATTCAGATTCGAGAAAATTTAGGATCCGTCCCACCTCTATTTACGATGTTCGTTCGTTGTCAAGCTAAAAAAAAATTGTTTTCTTCAGGTATCTGGCGACGGGAGACTCGATTCACTACATTTCGTTCAGCTATCGCGTTGGATACTCGACGGTGTCGTCGATCATCGAAGAGACTTGTAAGGTACGGAAAACACGGGAGAGAGAAAAATGTCATCTTATATGCGCAGTGGATTTCATTCTTTTTGTGTTTTTTAGGTTATTTGGGACGTTTTACAACCGTCTCATTTGGCGATTCCGAGTGATTCCGACTGGCGTCGGATCGCAGCCGAGTTTAACACACTTTGGAACTTTCCTCATTGCGTTGGTGCTTTAGATGGCAAACACGTTGTCATTCAAGTATTGCTTTACGTGTTAGCCCCATGATCGCTTGTTTTCATGGTGTATATTATTTCTTTAATGTTTTACTTAAGGCTCCCAACGACAGTCCCGCTGAGAATTTCAATTATACTGGATTCCACAGCAGAGTGCTTATGGCGTTGTGTGATGCACGTCACAAGTTAACGATGGTTGACGTTGGTGCCCCGGGTAAAGAAAATGATATTGCAACATTTCAGGCGTCTCCTTTCGGTCAAAAGATGGAGGATGGAACATTAAAGTTCCTCACAGATGCACCACTTTTTGGAAGAGCGGATAAGTGTCCGTATGTAATAGTGGCCGACGAGACGTTTCCTTTACGTAGATATCTGATGAGACCGTATAAAGGGAAGCAGCTGAACTTATGGAGCCAGATTTTCAACTATAGGTTATCGTGGGCCAGGCGTACAATCGAAAATACGTTTGGAATCTTAGCCAACAGGTTTGGATTAATAAATTTTAATGAACCGGTCGGTATTCCTGATTTATTTGTTATAGAAATTAATTTTAAAACCTTAACTGGTTGGATTGATTTATGAAACTTTAGAAGCGCCACGGACGTCAATGGGGTGATATATGGCCCAGGGTTACTATAACTATGTGCCGATATAAATATTGGCCGTTATAAGGGCGCTGACATCGTTAACACTATTACCATTTGCA
This sequence comes from Brachycybe producta, assembly GCA_036925085.1. NCBI lineage: Eukaryota > Metazoa > Arthropoda > Diplopoda > Playtdesmida > Andrognathidae > Brachycybe > Brachycybe producta. Next base: position 5,311,339 of record JAUPFP010000011.1, on the reverse strand, counting down.
AAAAAATAGTTTTTAAAAATATTTCTGACGTCTTAATATATAAACAGTACGTCATGAATAAGAAATCAAAATTAACCTACTTTGATAATCTATTGTTTTCCGATGATACGCACACAAGAGGAGTAAATGCCCGACTCGGTAGCCCCTACAACTGAACATCTCTGGCAAATCTATTTTTCAGTTGGGTCGCCTGCCGAAAAAAAGATAACAATCCAATGGAAAAAGTTTGCAAGTCGTGTGTACATGGTTCAGGTATTTTCCCCTCTTGTGATCAGTTTACAGGAATTTCAACAAGTTATGAAGTTAGGTTCATTTTAGTTTCTTATTCATGAGATACCTTTTATGTTTTATAAATTGTTATAAATGTTTTCAAAAACATTTTTTTTGCAAACGATAATTGTTTTAACGATATCAGTGCCCCCTATAACTGCCGATATTTATATTGGCCGATAGTTATAGAAGCCCATATATCGCCCCATTGACGTCCGTGGCGCTCCTAAAGTCTCTTAAATCGACTTCGTTTGAATCACTTATTTAATAAATTTTTTTATGAAAATGAAATGCTCCCATCCCTACTTTTGAGTAATGAAACAGAAAACAAGTTGACTGTGCTGTGATTAATTTAACTTTTTATCTTTTTTATTTTTTTTTTTTTATCTTTTTAACTTGCATAATTTACTAGTTTCATATTACTACCTCTTTGGATCTTTTGTAATAGTACCGTTTCGTTAAGAGCCTTGATACATGCCCATCTTGTTGTTTTGAGCAGACAACAACGAGACAAATTAGTGTTCTTATATCGTGTTACTAAAACTGCAAGAAATCGCCTCACAATTGCTCAATTAAAATACAAGAAAGCGCAAAATGCAATAAAAAGTATTGTTCTTTACGTGCTCGATTTATATAATTTTTGAAAAGGTCCCTCTATTTTTAAACAACGTCCAAAATTGTTCGTTTTTTAACCCCATGTTAAATCCCATTGGACCAAAAACGGTTTCACAAACATTTGAAAAACTGTTGTTAAAAACGATTTAGAACAACAACAAAATAATCAGCACATACGTTTCATGTATTGGCTTCACGATGTTTCCTTTTTATAAATTTTGAAAAGGTCCTTCTAATTTTTAATAAAGTCCCATAGTACCAAAAAACTGTCACCCAAACATTAAAAACGACTTGGAACAATCACATAAAAATTAGCACGTGCATTAATCTATTGGCTTCACGATGTTTTCTTTTTATAAGCTTAGCACGCACAATTATTTTTCTATTAATTATTATGTGACTTGAAACCTGGAGAAAAAACCGTTTTTCAATTAAAAACGACTGAACATTCGGACATTCGGAGAAATTTTGAACTAAATGCTGTATCTAGGCTCTTAAATTACAAAAGCTAAAAACTTAAATTCGTAATTTAATAATAAGTATAATTTAATGAAGAAAATCGTGATTTAACAAAATCATGATTTTTTTTCCAAACCTGGATTTCCAGCCACTTCTGTGCTTGGCACACACATTGCCAAAATATATCTTCTTGTTTCCATTCTTTTTTCTGCCAATGCATTTCTACCCAAACAAAACTAATCTTAGCACTTCCAAAATGATTCAATTTTTTTGAGCAAGGATTTTGCTCAGAGGTTTTAGAATGCTTCTTTCTTGAAAGCCTAAGAAAAGCTGCAAAAAAATGCGCAAAAGGTTAAAACAAGAAACACATATTATTTGTATTTAGATGTAATATTAATCATATATTTAGTGATTACTAGCAAAGATGCCTGGTTTTGCCCATTACAATATATTAAGGTACCCATGCCACCCTGTTCTTCTTGCATGAATTTGAATTGCACATATACAACTTTTATTTTTATGTATGCATTACACATAGATATATAAATGTGTTGCATCTGGAATGTAGACATTTGCCCCAAAGAAACTTCCCCCAAAGCCATTTGCCCTAAAGAGACATTGTCCAAAAGACACTTGCCCTAAAGGGACATTTGCCCTAAAACAATGTTTGAAACTAAAACCATTTGCCCTAAAACCACTTTTTGTTCTTTCTTTTTATACAGTTTAGTGTCTTTCGGTGGAATATGAGTGCAGTGGCTAGTTGTACAGGAAACTGCCACCACTTAAACTCAAAAGGCTTGTCAAAATCTATCAGAAGAATACATGGAATGAATTAATGTCCATTTATTTCCAATGCCTCTTTATGTCAAATGCTGTGTAGGTTAATTGTTTTGTGTAGGTCAAATGGCCTTTTAGATAAAATTCCCTTTAGGTTAAATGTATTTTTAGGTGAAATATACTAGCAGGTCAAATGGCTATTTAAGTCAAATTAATTCAGTTGAAATGTCCTTTTAGGTAAACTTAGCTTTAGGTCAACTATTCTTTTAGGTCAAATGCCACTTTAGGTGTAATGCCTTTTATGTCAAACATTGTTTTATGTCAAATGCAACTTTAGGTTAAACAACTGTAGGTCAAAGGCCCCCTTAGATCAAACAAACTTTTAGGTCATATGAATGTCTAGGTCAAATGCCCTTCAGGTCTAATTTTTCTTTAGGTCACACTCATTTATTTCAAATGTGTATTTGAGGCAAATGAATGTAGAGCAAATGTTTAAGGCATGTGATTTTATGACAAAAGAGGACTTTTATGTGAAATAGGTTTAGAGCACATATTGTAGGTCAAATGATGCCTAAGTGTTTTATTGCAAGTGCGAAACATGTAGATAGCTTCTTGCAAGATATCCACTTGTGTAGATATTGTAGATAGATATGAGGTGGATAATTTAATAAGTATAATTTGTACAATTAACTTTCCATATAGCTGTATATATGGAAAGCTATGAGGATGCATCTTAATCCCCCTGTCTTGCACGTGCAGGGTGGTTGTTGGGGCGCCCAGGTACCCTATTTCTCTTGTTGGGTCATAGACAGTATTCCTGACAAATTTGTTTCTTATAGGTGAAAGGGTGTGGGAATGCATAGAACAGAAAGGTTGGGGTTCACTACAGCTACCAAGGTTAACAAGAGCTACTAGGGGGAGAACAGCTACTTGGTCACTACAGCTACCAAAAAATATATAGACCTTTTGTTCATCAAAAAGGGTCACAACAGCTACCAAAAATATAGGGACAAAATATAGACCTTTTTTCATCACTTTCTCGTCACTACAGCTACCAAAAAAATATAACTTTCTCCCTAACCTAATGAAACCTAACCGAACCAAACCAAACCTAACCGAACCTAATGAAACCTAACCCAACCTAATGAGACCTAACTGAACCGAATCTAACCTAAACTAAATGTACTGATAAAAAAGAACTATATTTTTTGGTAGCTGTAATGACCCTTGGTAGCTGTGTGACCCTTCTGATGAAAAAAAAAGGTCTATATATTTTTTTGGTAGCTGTAGTGACCCAGGTAACTGTAGTGAGCCAGTCCCAACAGAAAGACAGACAACCCCCATCCAAAAATATAGATAAGATAATTAAAATAACCTTTGATTATGATCAAATTGATTATTTTTTTATTGTAACGTAATAAAAAAATGTCCAACTCTGTTCTGTGGTGTTTGATGTTAATTATGCCTGGTAGCTAAGAACCTCACTGTTGACACGTGATACATGTGCAATAGTTTTAAAACACATTAAAACTTGACCAAAATTTTTACTTTGCTTTCTTTTGATTTTACACTCAGGTGGCGAGTTTTTCGACGGGAGATAATTGCAAATGAAGGCACTGTGGACGATATGATCCGAGCATGTTGTTGCCTTCACAACTTTGTTATGGACTCTGTTGGTCATTTATACAATCCCGAGGGTTACGTCGATCGTATAGACGCACAAGGTAATGAAATTGATGGCCGATGGCGTGCGGAAGGGTCTTCTTTGACGGACATTCGAATGGCCGATGGAAATCTAGCTGAAACTATGCCGAAACAGATAAGGGATGTGTTTACTATGTACTTCATGTCTTCTGAAGGTGAGGTGCCGTGGCAATACAAACATATTAATTTGGATTTGTAGCTTTTTTGCGTTTTTGTGTCTGAATAACAACGTTATTCGCAAGTAGATAATTGAAAACAGCAAGATGGTGATGTACACAAAGTATACATTGAATACAATGTTTTAGGTGATCCATGTTATTTTGAAGTTAACTATCTTGTTGATGTAAATGAATAAATATGCTTAATAAACTACTTTTTTTTGTATCTGCATGCATGCTTTACTTCTATATTGATTTTAGCTTTTGTATCAGAATTGATGTTGGTGTGGCAGGCTAAACCAAAGTTCCTCTGTGAATATTAGAAGCTTGCCGCCATCAGCTGATTTTTTTTTAGTGCAGCCAAAATCCGTGGAATAATTTTATGGAAAGCCATGGAAGGGAGGGGTTTTATCTGTTATAGGCAAGGCTTGACATTTGTGGCTATGTCCTGTTCAAGACTTTGCACTGTAGTTATATTCTGTACCATCCATCTGTGCTTATCCATTCATCACCATGTCTACAAACAACCTTACATATTCCCGCATACCAAGTATGGCTGCAACATTGTGACGAACCACGTTCAGGGGGTGCATAGAATTTCCTCAAATCGCTTCCCTCTTTCGAGCGGTCTGCAATGGTTGGCTAGGCCACTAATTCTATTCTGGTTCGGGAGGAAGGGAACAAATTAGTCCCTCTCGTTACCTCACAAGTTCCTTTCACAAGAACCTTTACAGTAACAAGGGATTCAAGGAACCCTAAAGACCTCCATTGCTTTAATATATGCTTTCATATATCAAACAACCAATTTTCTTTCATTGTTACATGCGTATGCACATGTACACACATGCGAGCAATGTGTGCGCACATGTACGCATGTGCAGTCATGTGTATGCACATGTACACACGTGGGCGCATGTGCACGCACATGTGTACACACATGTACACATGTGAGCGCATGTGTGTTAAACACAAGTACGTATTCACGTACATGACATAGTTACATGTGATGTGCAATTGTGCATGCATTATTTATTTGTAATAATATGGTTTAAAATGAGAATACATCACATGTATTTTAATATACAAAAATAATAACAGAAAAACTCAGAAAACCCCTCCTAAATAATAGGAATAGTCCCCCTTTCAAATGCTACAACTGAAAAGAGGAAGACTCGATTTTTTTTAAAAAAATTGTTTTTAAAAAATCAAAATTTTATGTATCGGATCACTGTAAAATTTCAACTTTCCAGATTTATCGTCAGAAAGTGTACATAATTTTAGGTCTGATGACATTTTGTTGTAGGTGGCCCCGTTTTAGAGTTGTTCGACCCACAAAAATGTATGAAAATGTGTAGGTGGGGTAAGGGGGCTAGGGTATCCTGTATGCCAAGGAGGGTGAGATTTAATTTTGAAGATGGGGAGACAAATAGGAAAATGCCTAAGACTAGATCTGTTGTCATTGTTGGTGACAGTAATGTGAGGCATATCGATAGGTGGGCTGTCCTCAAAGGAAATGCCAGGGAGAAAGTTAATGTGGCATGCTTACTGGGGGCTAAAATTGAGGATGTTGAGCAGCGTATAAGTAGGACGGTACGGGGTGAAACTGTAGATGAGGTGCTAGTGGTGTTGCATGTAGGTGGTAATGATCTATGTAGACAGAGTGGTTCAGAAGTTTTAGATAAGTTAGTTAGCTTAGCTTGGCATACAGTTAGCTTTAGGGTGGGGGTTAAGATAAGGGAGTGGATAGAGGCAACTTAGTCTTCTGCAGGGCCCAGTGGGTTAATGACATTAGTGGAGGCTTGTAGTCGGGTGGGGGTTCAGGTAATTGAGTGGAGAGCAGCTATGGTAGGTTTTAGGTTTGAATGGAGTTATGATGGAGTGCATTTTAACACTCGTGCAGGAGAAGTAGTTGGTAATAAGATAGGACAATTTGTTGGTAATTTTTAGTGTAGTGTTAGGGCCTGTGGGTGGTATTGGGGAAAGGAAGATTATTGCTACATGAATTATGTTAATTATCTTTTTTCAGGAATTAATGCTGAGAGGATTACAGGGTCCTGTAGAATCCTAGCTCAACCACAAGTTGACTGCAAATCCCTGTTCTAAGGATGCTGCAGTGAAAGGGAATTTTTCACATTGGTCAGTTATAAATAAAAATACGAAAATCATGGTTGTAAAAAGGAGAAAGGTACCTGATTTCTATGTGGCCATTGAAGAATCAGACTGTCAAATAATACTTGGAACTGAGTCATGGCTGGATGACAATGTTAGTAATGGAGAGGTGTTTCCATCTAACTTTGCAATATATCGTAGGGACAGAGTGGGTAGTACTGGTGGTGGAGAACTGGATTTTGAGAACTTTAAAAATAATTTTAATCAGAATGATGTTGATGAAAATTGGACAATTTTCACTCATTACTTGACGAGAGGGGTCTCGAAGTTTGTTCCATTAAAGAGAGTCTGGGATGCTTCAACACCATCATGGTATACACCATGTGTTAAAAGGGCTTTTCGTAAGCAGCGATTATGGAGAAATAGATACAGAGGAAATTCAAATGTATTGAATGCAAATGGTTTGCATATTGCTCGTGCAAATGCTAAAAAAGAACTGGCATTGGCCCATAAGAATTTTAAAACTAATAAACTCAGTAAATGGCTTCAAGAAGATCCACAGCTGTTTTGGAAGTATGTCAAGCATTCTCGGGCTGGTGAGTACTCGATTCCAGCTCTTGTTGGGGCAAATCGAGAACTAATATTACACCCAAAATTGAAAGGTTCCAAGTTGAATGAACAATACAGGAGTGTTTTACAGCAGATGAAAATACTACACCTAAAATGCATTCTTTGGGGGATATTATTGTTAATACTGAGAGCATTATCAAGCAACTGTTGACCCTTAATAAAAATAAAAGTGGGGGCCAGATGGAATTCATGCAGTAGTTTTTATAAAATTAGCTAGGGAAGTGGGACCATTTCTTCAGCTAATTTATCAGCAGTCTTTGGATCAAGGGGCTGTTCCAAGTATGTGGAAATTAGCAAATGTTACCCTAATATTTAAGTCAGGTAATAAGTCTAAAGCTTCAAACTATAGGCCTGTATCTCTAACTTCAGTGGTTTGTAAAATTCTTGAGCATATCATATACTCTGGCTGCATTAAGTTTTTCAAACGTCACAATCTCATGTCTGATAACCAACATGGTTTCTGAGAGGGTACTCTTGTGAGACTCAACTTATCTTGGTAGTGGATGACCTCCAGAAAAGTTTAGGCAATGGTAAACAGGTTGACATGGTATTTCTTGACATTTGTAAGGCATTTGACACTTACATTCAAAACTTCTGGCAAAAGTTGCAGCATATGGGTTGGGGCAGGTAACCAAATGGGTAACTTCTTGTTTAAGTGATAGGAAACAAAGGGTTGTTGTAAATGGGTCTCACTCAGAGTGGTTGGCTGTTAAATTTTGTGTACCCCAGGGTATTGTGCTGGGTCCTTTTTTGTTCCTGATATTTATTAATGACCTCAGCAGCACAGTTTGCAGCAACTGTAGACTATTTGCTGATGATACTCTAATTTACAATTATCCAAGACTGTGAAACATTAGCTCTAGACTTGAAGGCAATTGAGGGATGGTGTAATAAATGGCAACTTCAGTTGAATTAGGGGAAGTGTAGTGTTATGAGGCTAACTCTGGGTAGAAATCCAATCGTGTTCAATTATAGTATGAATGACATTATCCTTTGGGGTGTGTCAAGTGTTATAAGTACTTGGGGGTTACAATGACAGATGAGCTTTCTTGGAAAAAACACATTGATGGTGTTACTGAGAAAGCTGTAGAAATGCTTCATTTTAATCAAAGGACACTAGGCACCTGCCCAGCACAAGTTAAAACTATTGCATATTAAGCATTGGTTTGGCCTCATCTTGAGTATTGCTGCAGTGTATGGAATCTTCACTCTGTCACACTCACTCAGTTGAAATGGTTCAGTGTAAGGCAACTAAGTTTGTTTGTGGTAGGTACGAATTTGCAGATAGTGTAACTGAGATGCTGTCAGTGCTACAATGGCATAGTTTGGTACAACGCAGGGCTGAGTTAAGTTTAAAATTGTTTAGAAAAATTACAACATCCATATCCACCACACCTCGACACAACGGTGCACCAGGTAGAGAGAGTACTGACACCTCAGAACCATGCCCATCACCACAAGGCTCCCCTTGGGACACCAGGAGTCCAGTGAGTGAACTCTGCAAAAACTCCGAAGTCTGCCCCGAAATACAACCAGAAGGCCAGAGCCGTGGCACACCACTACCAACCGCCACAGTGGGGGGACAGCAACCACTCCAACAACCCAGCCAGCCACAGCAACAGACGTGGGCATCCGAGTCCCCGACACATGCACCCCACCCGCAACACAAGCACCACAACCAGTCATGGAAGCAGCAGACTGCACTGCACTTTCCGACCCAACCGCATGAGAAGCACAACCACTCAATGGTTCAGTCTGACAAGCAGAGTCAACCATCCGGGAAGGCCCTGGGCTCTGTACTAGAAACCGAACATGGGGAGGTACTGCCGCAGGCATGTGAGATGCAACCGTTCGTGTTCCCACAGAACAAGGGGACTGTGGCCCCAACACCACATCCGCAAAAGACCGCCGGATACCAACTGCTGCAGACTGCACCTGCTGGCGGGCATCACCAAAGGACATTGCCGCATGCTTAGCCCACAACTCCTGCACTTTCTGTTCTTCCAACCACACAGGGCAAGCACAAGAAGATGGGGAGTGAGGGCCCGCACAATTCACACACTGGATAGTGGCAGTACACTCCCCAGGGTGTGCCCCAGAACCACACCATACACAACGAGCCACCGAGCAACACCGATCCTGAATGTGACCAAACTTCTGGCAACGAAAGCAGCGAAGAGGCCATGGAACAAAAGGCCTCACACAAAGACTAAGGAAGCCAACCACCACCCAGCTAGGTACTGTAGATGTAGAGAAAGTGAGAAACAGTGTCTGTAGGCCCTGTCACACCATTCACTAGCCATAATTTTTTGCACCTTAACAACATGCTGATCAGCAAGCCCCTTCAGCAAACGGACCTCACTCATTCCGAAGGTCGAACGAGCTGACAACACCCACCAACTGGTTGAACCGAACATGCGGCACAACACGGACAGCATAGGTTCCAATACGGTCCAACAACAGCAGTCGCTGCGACTGCACCGCCGACTTAATTGCGATCAACAAATCCCCACGATGAAGGCGACTGATAGAAGCAACCTCTCCCACCAAGCCCAAGATGGTGGATTGGATCAAAAAGAGAGACACCAGCCGAAGCTGAGTCTCCCCCACTCCCAAAACCAACAAGAACATAGGGTTCATGCCACAGGCCTCCACCACCACCATCCACAATGTCCCCACGGGCCTGTTTCCGCACAGCAGCCAGGATGGGAAGGAACCTCCCCAACAAAGCAGCCTACAATGTGTCACCCACACCCCACAAGACAACACACAGACAGGCACATGCCAAAAAGAATCACCAAGCCCAATGGCAAAAACCACAAGGAAGGAAGGGAAGAACAAGAAAGAAAAAAGGCCAGAAACAGGAGAGAAAGAAACCAGAAGAACAAGAAAGAAAGGAAAAAGAAGGAAAGAAACAGGAGAGAAAGAAACCTGAAGAACAAGGAGCAAGAACAGGAAACAGCTGAAGAGGGAATCAAATATAAAAATGGGGATAATTTTGTTTTGTGGGATTGACATTTGTATATTCATTTTGTTTTTATATATGTGCATGTATATGTGCTTGACAATGGTAACGACCCAACTTGATCGTTACAACAACCCGGCAAGTTTTACCCAACTTACCGCCGCTCCATCTTCCTTGGGACGGGTCGAAGCGCGGGCCAATCCTCCTCTTGTAGTTCGCGTCCACGGGTGGCGTCGGTCGGAAGATCTCCCCGCAAGTCGACGGTCGATTCCCGCCGACCGTATCAAGGAATTCACGGTAGACCCCCGATGGATCCTACCATGAAGCACCGATGTGAAGCACCGGCCGATAATGCCACAACAAGACGGACGAAGGACGGCTATGTTCCGGTGTAACCCCACCGGAAACCCCCACCCTTCCCCGTGGTGACTTCCCCAATTATTATACAATAATTGACACAGACTACAGTGTGTTTGAGTGAAAATAAAACGTTGATATTTATTCAAGATAAATAGATAAAAACACTCACTATTAATATGCAAATCTGCTGGATTTATCCAGCAGAGAAAAAACAAAACAACCAACAAAGAGATGATCCATGATGATGGTGGCCATCTTGGCCACCCACAAAACAAAGAGCACAAAACTAGCACGTGCACCTTGCATCTAAGGGTTTTACACACTGCCCAGTATATAATGGCCAAAGCCATTATATACCCCCCAGGCTGATCCACTTGGGGGTTGGCAGTGACCCTTGGTGGCTTTTATGTCATCTGCATAAAGGATTTCCCCTTTCGATCAAACAATTTCTAGAATTGACATTTAATTTACGCCAGTGGTCAGTTATACAATATAAGAATTAAAGAAAACAAAAGGAAAAAAGTATTTGAGTAACAATTACTACTAGTACTCAGCTAGCAGCCAAATAGGCATATGGCAGAGGGACATAAAAGTCCATGTGCAGCATTAAGCATTGTGTGACGACCCAGTTCTGCTCTTTTGGAGAAGAACTAAAACTCCTGTTGTCATCTGCTAAGCTGGCTAAATGAAAAATAAAACCAAACAACAATAAAAAATGTGATGACCTCATCATTTTCTCCTAGCAACAGTGCCTGTGACGTCACACTCTGACGTCATTGCCGCTGTTCTCTCCTCTCGTTAGCCTCTTAGTTCTTGGAAATGAGAATAAATGTTTTGTACGTGATGTTGCTATGGCAATGAGAGCCATATATATTCTGCTTAAGGGTTAAACGGGTTTTATAGAAGCATGTTCTTTTAAGGCCATTCTTTTTACCGCCAATTAAAACTGAACACTTCGAACTTTAATTATTCTCTTTTCCAATTAAAGTTCTCTTTTAGTTTCTAACCCTTTTGTATTTTCGAATATTTTATTAATATTGCATAGCCCAACATTGGAACATAAAGCTTGGAACATGGCCCAATGTTGAGCATAGCAATTGAGTATTTTAATGGGTTTTCTGTGGTTACCATAGCCTAACATTGGGACCCAGAATTCATTATTCATTTGCATATTGTGTAATGATTGGCCAACTTATGTCACATGACCAGTGCTTGCATGTGTATATAAGTTGGGCTCTCATAATATTTGGAGTTCTGTTTTTGTACTTGACTGTGACCAGAGGCTATGCCCGGTTGAGTGCTCTGTTTCCGATAGTCAGTAGGAGGTGGACTGCCCGGTTGAGTTCTGCTCTGCACTCTGTTACAGGTGACCAGAAACTATGAGCCTAGTTACACCTGGGTTTTGATCCCTGAGGGTTGTCAGAGGAAGGCAACTGCCAGGAAGATGCAGTGGAGCCACTGATAAGGGATCATCAGACCGACAGTTGGATGCAACAGACGGAAACGAAGTGATGGAACCGACAACATTACGATTCACGTAAGAAGAAATCTGGAGAGCACTTGACCGAGGATGATCGATTAGAATAGTAGAATCATACTCAGATCGATCTTATAATAAATAATTGGCTGTATTGTGGAAACTCCACCTCAGGTCTGTAAATAAAAGATAACAGAAACACCTGGGTTTGTCATTCTTTCAGTAAGCCATATAAAGGTCAATGCCATTGGTTGAATGAGTGGGTAATTTGCATAGGCTGTACTGAAATGAATAGTCGACAGCCTGTTTTCCGTCTCCTAGAGAAGCTAAAGGGCTACCTTGTAGTGTAGGGGTAGTCCTGGCAAGGGGCCTGCCTGAGATTATTTAGAGAAATATCGTATGCAAGACCGTCTGTTCTTTTCTAGCAGATGATGCTTTGGCTGGTATTAAGAGTAACAATCGTCCACAAAACCGTCTGCTCTTTTCTAGCAGACGACACTTTGGAAAAAGTTACAAGATCAAGAAGGCAAATCAAAGAAGGCATCTTACAAAAGCAGAAAATGAAAAACTAATAAACGTTGAAGAAAAATTCATGTTTAGTTAACTTTTAAATTTATAACTTAGAAAGAATGAAAATTGAATCACGGGCATGTAAAGACAGGGACAGGCAGACGTTTGCTCCACTTTTTTATGAGCGTCAGACCAAATTTCAACCAATTGAAAAGGGCGGAGTATGTGACGTCAGATCACATAACAAACCAATTAGAAGTTGCCAGTCCTCATGAAAAGGGCGGAGCAAACGTCTGCGTGTTCCCGTCTTTACTTGCCTGTAATTGAATCGGTTTGATTTGAATCGATTCACTCAATTAATCGAAAGTGTCGAATAGATGTAGTTAATCGATTAATTAGCACCACAAAATCAATTTTGCGATTAATAGGAATCGGAAATCCCTAATTTTAGTACATGCATCTGTAGACAGCTTCAGAATTTCTTTGGCTCCGCCCTTTTATGAGCGTCAGACCAAATATCAACCAATTAAAAATAAAAAAGCGGGGCATGTGACGTCAGACCCAATAACAAACCAATTCGAAATTGATGACGCTCATAAAAGGGTGGAGCCAAAGAAATTCTGAAGCTGTGTACAGCTGCCTGTAACTATAGTTTCTCGTTCGTAATGGCGGATGTGTTGGGGAAGTGAATGTTGAAACATTGAGAGGAATGGGAGTATCTCGTGAATTCTTTCTGAAATTTAAACAATAGTTTCTTATCAAATTTTGTTATCAGTTTTGCTCCATACATCGTAGAATTCTTTTCTCTCATTTATGGATGCCAAATTGGAAATAACAGACGGGTTTTGTAACTTTGTTAGCCAACTTTTGGTCTGAGAATGAGAATCAAAACGAGAACTAGTGCATGTTTCATTTCAATATATTATCATTTTAATTTGCCGCAAATGTTTCTTTCTCAATTTTATTGTACTTCTGGTGAGATAAAGTTTACGAAACAAGTTTAGTTCAAATGAAAACGTTCAAATTAAGGGAAGCAGAACAATGGAAAAGTGTTTAGTCGCCATCGTTTGCCTTTTATCCGTCTTCTGTTTTTGCATTGGATCACCCGTTTCCATCTATGACAATGGTGAGGATCGTGAGTAATACGTGAAAAAGTTTTAAAATCTCATAAAACAGTCGTAACCTTTTCAGGGAAACAAGCAGTTCCTTTATAGTAGAGTGACTCTGCTTATTGTAATTTCTGTATATAAAAACTGAGACATGTATTATTAAGTTTTTACCTTGAGGAGAAACTTCAAAAATAGCATTAGACAAGCGGCTTACGCCATATGCAGCGCCGCCAAGTGGCTTGCATTCAATAGTCGCGTAATCAATAGGTACAGTACAGGAATTTAGAAATCGGGACGAACACAAGTTGGCTATGCCCGTTTTATGACGACCGGCAACTTCTAATTGGTTTGTTGTGTGGTTCGACGTTGAGAAGGGCGTAGCATGTGACGTCAGACTACATAACCAACCAATTAGAAGTTGCGTTCGTCATAAAAAGGGCGGAGCAAACGTCTGTTTATCCTGTTTTCTAATTGCTTGTATATTTTGGTCAAATCTTAGAGCATTAATCTCCGGGACTTGCAACTGTGACAATTATTGTTATATATAGTGGTGACCATAGACTTAATATAGCGCGGTAGCGGTGACAGCAGTGCCACTTTAGTGGGAAAAGGTTGTATTATGATTACGGGCACGTTTTATTGATTTCTGATCGCCAGAATGCAATAAATACTGTTCGGGAGGGGGTGGGGGGGGGGGGTCCAGACTATAGCAGAACAACGAACAGATTACTGTTAGCAAACATACTGACGAACGGTGTGGACGGTTTTTCCAAACATTTCTCTGTTAAGGCTGCCACACACATTTTGGTACACATGTCAGGTACGCCTGTGCAGGTCGTCCGGGCGACAGTATTGCCACCCACACGTTCCGGTAAGCCTGTGAAGTATTCTTGTGCAGGTCGACCGGATGACAGTAGTGCACCCGCGTATACGCTCCGTAAACTGTCATCATTATGCTATTTCTTTAATATAGTACACGCTTTCTGTTGTCTGCCACGTCATCTGCAACGACTCGTCACCTGAACTGATACCTGCCACGTCGCTACACATGCTCCGGTTTGCCTGCGCAGGCCTCTCTGATGTAGGCATATCGAACGATTCTTTCATATTTGCTCTGGTCGCTTGTGCAGGTCAGAATAACTGCACAGTTTTATTATCCACATGCTCCAGTAGACTTGTGCAGGCATAGTCCTACCTGACAGGTTTACTGGAACATGTTGGTTGTTCTGTTCGGCTCCTATGTGCCATTTGTTGGTTTTTGCCGGTCACGTCAAAGGATGTTCATGTTCTGGTCAGGTTGGAATTGGACGTCTGGGCGAATATTTCCCCGAACATCTATTGTGAGGTTATCAACTACGAACACGTTGCAAACATTTTCTGTTCAACTTTGGACAACAACGGCCTCGCCATTAGAGATTTTCAGTTGAAGTTCAGTGCATTTAGAAAGTCGGTGTTCACACTTTGCAGTCACTCTCAGATCATGTTTTTATAGTGCAATGTGTACCTTAAATATATGATCGAGTGGATAGAATGACAAAAAATTGCTAAGCGCGGTTATATTTTTAAAAACTATTTTAAAATCGCGAATTTCAAACTCTTATGGTAAACTCCATTGAGTACGCCCAAATAAGAATAAAACATCCATTAAAATGCTCGTAAAAATACCTGAAAATAATTTTTAAAAACCACAGTTTAATCCCAGTAAAGCCAACACATTGGCGCATGTGCTGATTTTTTTCTTCTAGGTTTTAAAAATTATTTTTACGTATTTTTACAAGCATGTTACTCAATGGAGTTTAACATAAGTGTTAGAAGTTCGCGATTTTGAAATAGTTTTTAAAAATATAACCGCACTTACCAATTTTTTGTCATTCTATCACTAGGTGAACATATATTTAAGGTGCACATTGCACTTTGAAAACTTAATATTGGACAACTTTAAATATGAAAAATAAACATATTGCCGCGAACTGTGTATTTTAAAAACTAACGTTTCTTCTTTAACATGGTCTATGGGCTCAATAGAAAAACGATGCTAGCGCTCTTTGTGGAGATTTTTCGAAGTCATTTTGCTATGTAGTCGCTTAAGTTAAGCTTGTTGCAGGAGGTTGCAGGAACACCCTAATTCTATATGCATTTTGTTTCAGGTTTTAGTTAGTTCACAATGTTTATCTATTATCTTTTTATTCTGACACCATTTATTTCAAACTTTTGTTGTAGATTTTGCATCAATTTATTTCAGTTTACAAAATGTATTAAGTGTTTCAATTTCTGTTAATTCTTATCCATACATTTCGCGTTTTCATATCTGTTGACATTTTTTATTGTTATTTGTTTGCTTTGAACATTTACTGACTAATATGGTGCTGATTTTATTTTATTTACATATACATTTTCTTAATCTCTACTTTTGTCTGTATCGTGAATTGTTATCATACACAGATATGCTTCATTACAGATAACCTAGCCGAGAACACTATTGCTTTTTGCATCATGTATAGCAAGCATGTGAAACTCGCGGCCCACAACGAATATTTTTGCGGCCCAGCCCCAGTCAGATCCAGGATTACTGACATTCAACTTGGGTCAGTTTTGAAAGTAATCACTGCAAATAAGATTTCCCCCCCCCCCCCCGAAGTAGGAAAGATTGTGGCTGAGAAGGGATGCCAAGTGTCAGGAAGAAAACGTTAATTTTACTGTTGTCCTTGTTCTTTTTTTTTTCTACTGTACCTTTAGAAATAAACCTCCGTTTCTATAAAAATTGAAGTTTTTTTTTTGTGGCCCACATAAACTTAGACCTAGTTTATTTGGCCCGTGTTAGCCTTTGAGTTTGACATGCATGCTTGATGTATAGACATGAATTAGAGACCAAAACGGGCTCCCGTTAATGAGGAAATCCCATGCCAATTCATCTCATGGGATGGGATGGGACTAAACAGAAATAGGTGGGACTGATGAGATCTCTTGGACTGATTCCAGGGCCTGCAGGGTCTGGTTCTGGATTTTTTCTACATATCATTATTCTATTTTATTATTTGTGATTTTGTTGCATAATTACTTTAATCTCTTAGTCGGTAATCGTAATACATAGTGTAACGACCCAACTTTGTCGCCCACAAACCTCCGGTAGTTTTTCCCCAAAACTCACCGGTCCTGACTCTGTCTTGTGGTAGGATTGCACTCGTGTTGCCTCGGAAGAACCGTAGGGTGGCGCCGGCCACAGCAGAGTCACCCTCGCCGACATCGACAGACGTAAGAACGGCGACAAGACAAAACCCATGGCAGAACCAACGGTGTCGGCACGATTTACCGGACGTAGGAGTGGTGATTACCTCCCAAGAATTTCCCTTCCCCTTCCTCCACAAAAAATTGACACGGACACAATGGTAGGAAAAGAATAAAATATGTTTAATTACACTTGCGATAATCACGACATTCCAGTTACACAACACTGTATCCAAAACCACAAATACTGCGGTCATTGCCCCGAAGGCCGACTGGGCCTCCAGCAGGTTGTTGCACGTCCAAATCACCACCATGCACCGTCTGGTGTAAACTACACACTGTCCTCGTATAATGGCCAACCTGGCCATTATAAACCCCAAGGCAACTCCACCTGGGGAGGGGGCAGTGGTACCATCTGGCCTCACACCCGTTGAACTCAAAGGTGAGAGGCCTGCTTGCACCAATATGGCATCCACCTGGCTGCCTACTCTATGCAGCCTAGCAGACCACCATCAGGAGTTTCGTCTGCTCTTTCAAATAACCAGAAAGGAACCGGGCCATGTCGTCACAATAGTAATACTAGTAATGACAGTGTTTATAGGTCCGAGCCCCAAACCTGATTTGACTGCACATTTTGTTTATGTATTCTCTTATGAAGAAGTTCTTCCAACTTCTTTTTGATATCTGCCATTTATAAAGTCCATTCAAACCAGGGTGGCTAGTTTTTTTTTAGTTTGATGAAAAGAAATACATACTGTGCATATTTTCATTTTTTATTCAAAGTTCAAATACTAATATAATATAAATTTTAAAATAATTAAACTAATAATTCTATTAACCAAAATCGTCTGAATAATGTGTGTGAGCAGCAGTGATTAACATAGACACAATACCTTAAGTTACAATCTGCAACTCCCATGACCTTTATGAGTCACAGTATCACCTATGTAGTGAAGCATATGGTGGGAATGAAGTCTTAATTTTTGTTTGCATAGATTCAGTACAATTTACAAAATAAAATAGCTGTGTTTGGTTAAAAACAAATGTTTATTATAAAACCATGGTTTTAACTAGAGGTGAGACGCATCCTAAATTTTCTCGAATCCGACAAAGACCCGAATCTCAAATCCGAAAAGGTTCCCGAATCCGAATCTTAAAAGGTTCTTAAATCTCCCGACTCTCGAATCCTTCATATAAGAATTCTATATTATTCATTAAGAAGATACACATAAATGAAATAATATTAAATATTAAATTATTAATAATAAAAACAGTGAGGCACTCAGGGTCGCCACGAGGTGATGATATTGGTGATCCGGGTACCACCAAAATTGCAACAATGGTCAGGTTTTGTTTTGTTAGTGAACACTTCTGTTGGACGTCAATGGAGTTAAAACTAATTTTACCAAAATTTGTAACAGTTTTTTTTAGGTTAGGATTCGAAAGACGAAAAAAGCGCAAAGATTCGAGTTTTTTTCGAATCTCTAATGTATTTCAAGATTCGCGGGATTCGAGGATTCAAATGTCCCATTTCTAGTTTTAACCACATTGGTTAAAACCACGCCACCCTGCTTGATTCATACACATTGTTTTTCTTATCGAATTTTTTTTTTAGATTTCGACAGTATACAACGTAATGAGGTTGATAACAGCCGAGGACCACCTTTGTTAGTTGTCGTGTTTATCTTGTCGGCAGTTGTGGCTAGCATTGCTGTTTTCTGCACGTGGTGCCGACTGAGACCTAAGGTAGGCAAACAGTAAATCTTCATTTTATCATCAGAATTTGAATAATTTTTAAAGTAGGCCTAGTTATTATTATTATTTCAGAAAAGTAGGCCCATCTATAGCGGAGTGACTATTGACATTATTAGTGTATTGCTGTGTAAAAATACCATCCATACTTCTGTCGGGATTACGTTTCCGATTAATTTATTGCACATTGCTAATTCGTTGGATTCTTGGGCATCTTGTGCTCTACGAGCATGATATGCTCTGGGCAACTTGGACTCTCTTTGCATCTCTAACTCTTTGGGCGTATCGGGCTCTGGGTGCATGTTGGGCTCTGTGGGCATCGTGTGATCTGGGGTCATCATGGACTCCACGTTCATGATGATCCCAGATCACACGATGTGCACGTGTGCACACGTCGAAATGCACTGTCGGATGTAAAAATAATACCCAAAACAATGCTTTTTCTTTGTAAAACGTGTACCTTTTGTCTTAACTTTTGATTTGACCTTTTGACTGGGGGGCTGCGGTGCTGCTGCCTGGTGGCAAATTAGTAACAGCTTCAAGTCTTCCTATTTATAATACAGTTTCAAAGTTATTTCAAAGTTTTGTTACTTTGAAATAACTTTGAAACTGTATTTTTCCTGTATATTTATTGCATCCTATACCATAATAGAATCGCAGAAAATGTTTATTTAAAAAATATTTGTATTTAAATTGTTTTTCTTTTCAGTAAACGATTTGCTTTATAAGTAAAATAATAAAATAAACTATGAAATAATAAAATAAATAAAATAATAAAATAATAAAATAAACTAAATGAAATAATAAAATAAATAAAATAATAAAATAAATAAAATAATAAAATAAATAAAATAATAAAATAAATAAAATAATAAAATAATAAAATAATAAAATAATAAAATAATAAAATAAATAAAAGAATAATAAAATAAATAAAATTTAAATGACTTACTAATTTATTGCAAAAACTATTAACATTATTTTAACATGTTAAAGTTAGATCTTTCTAACTTTAATCTGAAAAACAAAATCGACCTTTTTTTATTTAAAAAAATGGAAAACGATCAGATTTTCTTTTTTTTTTTTTATAAATAAAGTTAGTTCAACATGCAACCGTAGATGGCATAACGAATAGGATTTTTTTGCTCATGAACAAATTTAAAACAAAAATTAAAAAGTGCCAAATTTGCTTGTTATTGAATTTTAAAATATAATGAAATCTCATTCATACAAACAAATCTAAAAGATAATTTTTTGGTGCAGATTTACAAGGTGTAGGAAATATGTGCCCCATTATTTTCAACAGGTTTAAAACTATTGTTATACCTACATGTACATGTATTGTGCATGTGCAAAATAATTTTCTTTCATTGAAACAACCAAACACACCTATTTATAAATAAAACATTGAGCACATGTATGCACATTCATTGTATACTCAATTGAGCCACATGGTGGTTCTGCTAACTTGCCACCAGAGGGACACAAAAAGAGGAGGAATTTAGGGGTGAAGTTTTGCATTACGGGAAATTGGCCTGAGTGAACATACTGCCTTTCCCTATACTGTGGATCAGTGCATTGGGTTTGGTTGAATCCAATCCAAATCTTTATTGGCAACTGCCAAATCAAATCCAAATCCCAACATATTTTACCAAATCCAAATCCAAATCTAATTTTTTTCTAATTTATTTTTAGTTCCATTTTACAATATTGTAAAATGTAAAACATTTTCTTGTATATAAATATGTAAATACACAAAACCGTTCGGAAAAAAAATTAATATTTCAAAAATAGCTGGGTTTCTTTTTTGGGAATAGTTTTAGGGCAAATGACCCTTTAGAGCAAGTGATTTTAGGGCAAATGCCCTTTTAGAGCAAGTGGTTTTAGGTCAAATATCTCTAGGGCAATCATCGCCTTAGGGTAATTGGTATTAGGGCAAATAGCTTTAGGGGATGTGTCTATTACAAGTGTCTTTAGGGCAAATGTTCTTTTTGGGCAAGCAGTTTGGGAAAATGTCTTTTAAGGGCAAGTGGTTTTAGGGGATGTGTCTATTGCAAGTGTGTTTAGGGCAACTGTCTATTTCCCTTTCTCACTATGGTTTAGAGGCTACTGGGGACTAATTGAGAGTAGGTAATTATTTTGTTAAAGGGTGTTGGGTCACAATCAGAATGTAACGACATCCTGTTCAAGACAGCCAGGCATGAAGTTAACATGATTTACATAAAAAAAGGAAATTTTCTCAATCACTCCTTTCTTTTTTGATTTTTTTTAAAAGGCCAATTAAATTAAATCAATTAAATTAAATCCAAATCATTTTTTTTGAAATCCAAATCAAATCCAAATCCCCAAATCCCAAATCCAATGCACTGCTGTGGATACACCTTCATCTTGTTGTTTTGAGCAGACAACAAGAGAAATGATTGTTGGTGTCACTAAAACTGCAAGAAATGGTCTCACAATTAATAAGTGAAGATACAGTAAAGCGCAAAATGCAATACAATGTATTGTTCATTAAGTGGTCGCTTTATATAAATTTTGAAAAGGTATTTCTATTTTTTAAATAAGGTTCAAAATGTTCGTTTTTTAAACTCCATGTTAAATCCCGTTGGACCAAAAAACCGTCCCACAAACATTTGAAGAACTCTCGTTAAAAACGATTTAGAACAATAAAAAAAATTAGTGTGGGTATCTATCTATCTGTCTCTGAAGTAACGCTGTACAACCATTGATTAAAGCACGTCGGAATGCATATAAATTGGAATAAATGAACGGCTTTTTCTCTCAAGGTCAACTATATGTTGCACACTCCCCATATAAGAACCCCATGATATTAAATTGGAGAGGGGAAAAGGTTGGAAAGTGTAGAAGGGGAGAGAGAGAAACGTGGAAGGGGAGAAGGTTGGAAAGTGCAGAGGGGGAGAGAAACGTGGAGGGAGGAAAAAAGGGGGAGGGGTGACTGAAATTGAAATAAAAGGAGTAAAAAAGGAACAAACGACGCGCATGCGCACAATTGCCTGTGAATTTTGCTCCCGTCATTTATGACGGGTAACCCCACTAGTTTTTAAATAATATTTAAAGTCTTACGTTTTTTTTAACTCCATGTTAAATTCCATAAGACCAAATAACCATCCCACATACATCTGAAGAACTCTTGTTGAAAACGACCTAGAATCGCAAAATGCAATAAAAAGTATTGTTCTTTACGTGCTCGATTTATATAATTTTTGAACAACGTCCAAAATCGTTCGTTTTTTAACCCCATGTTAAATCCCATTGGATCAAAAACAGTCCCACAAACATTTGAAAAACTCTCATTAAAACGATTTAGAAGAATAACAAAATAATTAGCACATACTTTCCTATATTGGCTTCACGATGTTTCCTTTTTATAAATTTTGAAAAGGTCCTTCTATTTTTTAATAACGTTTAAAATCATACTTTTTTTTAACTCCATGTTAAGTCCCATAGGACCACCAAAAAACCGTCCCCAAAACGTTTGAAGAACTCCCAAGAAAAACGACTTAGAACAATCACATAAAAATTACCTCGTTGGCTTGACGATGTTTCCCTTTTTGTAAGGTTAGCAGGTGAAATCATTTTTCTATTAATTATTATGTGACTTCAAACCTTTTTAAATCAAAAACGATTGCAGCGCCCAACATTCGGAGAAATTTTGAATTAAACGCTGTATCTAGGCCACTTAATAGTTTTTAATACTTTTTAAAAATCAGTAACAATAATGTGTAATGGTTTTCATATTAATATTTTACGTATATACACGTAATTTGAAATTGGCTTAGTAAGTTACGTGCAATTGAAAGCATGATAGAATATGACACGTGTGGCAACCTGGTCTGCTCCAATTTTAATTTTGGTGGAGCAGACGAATTTCTCTATGGTGGTCTGCCTGACAGCTACAGTAGGCTGTTAGGTCGGACGCCATTTTGGTGCCAGCAGACCTCTCACCATTAAGTCTATGGGTGAGAGGTCAGATGTGACCTCTGTCCCCTCCAGGTGGAGTTGCCTGGAGGTTTCCTGTGGCCTAGTCAACCACAGGATCTGGGCAGTTGGTTGTAGGCAGTGATGAAGACTAGACCTGTGGGTGGAGGTCAAGGTAGACCTCCACTGGCCAGTGCCTCATCTTCTTTCGTTTGTGCCTTTTGGCCTTTGTTTATATTTATGGAGGCTTGGCTGGTCAAAGTAGACCAGCCAAGTTGTGTAAATACTATTTACTGCCATCATTTTATGCATCACACGTCGTAAGTGTAATTAAACACTTTTATCATCACTTACCTGTGTCGTGTCTGTTTCTTTGGGGAGTATCGCGAGGGGGGGTGGGTTTCTGGTTTTGGGGAAACTCCACCGTCCTGTTCCGACTTGTTTCGGCCGGTCCCTCGTGTCGGCTCGCGGTAGAACCGGAGTTCTACCGCGATATTCTCGGCGTGGCGGCGTGGTTTTTCGTCGTGTCCGTCGTGGGTGGCTCCAGGAGCCGGCACAACTCAAGGAGCACCGTGTGGGAGACGGCTACGGGTACGGTCCCGTCCCCGTAAGGAGCCGGTTGCGGTAAGTTTTACGCCGTTTTTGGGGTATCGCTTGCCGGGGTATTGTAACGGTCCGGCGGGACCTTACAATTGGTGGAGGAGCTGGGCACCTGTACCCCGCCTCTCGCACGGTGATTTACCGTGAGTTCGACCGTTTAGTCGGTCGAATCACCGTGCGGTGAGAGTACGTCTCTGGGCGCGGACTTTGGTCCGTGGGACAGCGGCGGAAACCACCGTTTCACCGTTGATTTACCGTTGTTTACCGTGGGGAACGGTCTCTGGTCCGTTGTACCGTGGTTAACGGTAAATTTACCGTCGGTTACCGTATTGGTACCGTCGAATTACCGTGGGGCACGGACTACGGTCCGTGGTACCGTGGTTTTCGGTGGTTTACGGTATTTTACCGCAAGTACACCGTGGTGTACGGACTTTTGTCCGTTGGTCCACGGTAGAAAGTGGTAAAAGGTCTTGTACCGCGAAGTACACCGTGAGAGACGGACTTTTGTCCGTTATACCGCGGTAGAAACCGGTAAAGGTAAACTCTGACCGTACTTTACCGTGGGACACGGACTTTTGTCCGTGATACCGCGGTTGTGCACGGTTCCATCCGTTCGTAACGGTATTTTACGGACTTTTGTCCGTGGGATTACCGTTTTCGACGGTGGAAACCCGATATCTGGTGGCTTTGTCCAGATTTTACCGTTCGTTTACGGTGAAAAATGGAGCCAGCCCCAAAAGTACCGACGGGAGGTCGGGAACTTGGAGTAGATGCGGGTTTGGAGCTACGCGGCCGAGTAGTCGACCGTCCCCTTGTGGGGGCGGAAGGCGGGGATCCTCTGGAAACGGAGGGACCTAGCGGTAGCGTAGGCGGGGATTTCCCGGAGGACTGGGTCACGGTGCGGAAACGCCGCCGTGACGTCCGTCCGGGAGAATACCTAGTTGAAGACAGTGGGTCCGACGGTGATCTCACCGGGGAGGACGAGCAGCCACGGCCGCTTGTCCAAGTTTCCACCGTCGCCCGTCCGATTGGACGTGGCGATCAGCCCCGTAGGGACATGGTGGAAATCCCGGACGAGACTGCACGTGAGGGCCGGGCCTTTTTGGCCGGGCTATCCGAGCAGCAACTCGTGGAGATTGCTTACGGGATAGATGTCCTTCGGTTGGAAGGACGACTGTCCCGGTCGTCGGTTGAGCCGAGGGTGGCACCTCGGTTCTCACTGTCGCCCGTGCGTGAAGGCGCACGGGGAGAGGAACCACCGGTACTTCCCCGGTTGGTACCTCCGCGGGTAGCACCCAGGCCGTCTCCTCGGGGACTTGGCCGGGGAGCTCCTGCTGTACCCGGACAGCAGCCGAGGGTCCAGATGATGATTCCCTCGGAAGCTGAGTCGGAGTCTGACGTTTCGGGGAACCGGAGCAGGCAACCTCGCAGGGTTAGCGCCGCTGCTTGGACGCCCGCTCCAGCGGTTCCAGCGGAGGTTCAGGCGTTCGGGTTCTTTAACCCGGTCCACTCTTTTGCTCGTTACGACGGCAGAGAGGACTTGACGCCTTTTCTCCGCAAGTTCGAAGCGAAAGCCCGAGCTCAGCGCTGGACGGACGAGTCCCGATGCAGTTTCTTTACGTTTCTGCTGGACGGTCCGGCGGAGGAGTATTACGCCACGTTGGTGGAAACTCTTCCGGACCTGACCTGGACTGAGCTGAAGGATGCTATGCGTAGCCGCTTCAGCACAAGTAACCAGGCTCGCCTCTGTTTCGGTGAATTCGAGTCCATGAAACAGGGGGCTACCGAGTCTGTTCAGGCATTCTACTGGCGGTTCTTGGAACTGTCCGACCGAGTGTCTCCGGGCGAAGACGAGAGCTGTCGGCTCATTCGCTTCAAACGGAAACTCCAGACGGCCATCACTGATCAGTTGATCGGTTGTAAGGCCGGTACGGTGGAGGCATATGCCAGGAAGGCACGGCTGGTAGAGGCCGATTTGCTTCTGGTAGGTAAATTACCTACCCGTACGAGAGGGGTTCCCCAGGACCGGGCTAACGCTCCGTCCTCCGGAACCACGGCTAGCTCTGGGAGCTCTGCCAAGGCGTCATCTTCGAGCCAAACGGGTGCGAAGGCTGCTGCACCGTCCAAGTCGGACAAAGCAGGAGCCAAGACCGGAGGCAAGAAGAAGAAGCAGGCAGGCTCAGGCGGAGGTCAGCCGGCGGCAACGCCTCGTGGTACGGACCGTACGGGAGATTCGCTCCGGCGACTAGGTCCTTGTTTCGGGTGTAACCAGATGGGTCACCTGAGGAAGGATTGTCCGAAGGCTGCGGCCAAAGGACAGGTTGCTATAGTGGTGCCTGACGAAAGTCAGAGCCTCCAGCCAACCGCTGGTGTTGCACCAGTTTGGCTGGAGGGTCGTAAGTACCTGGCCACCGTTCACGATGGCCAGTTCTACTATCGACTCGTGGAGGACGAGGAGAGATCCTCGTTAAACCGCCGCCGGTCGCCACCGAACTGAGTGGTGTGCGACCGGTAAAGCTTCAAAGCTCAGGTGCCTGTCACGGCCTGAGCTCTGAACGAGGGACGTACCTCCGGGCGGTCTCCAAATATGTGGATGTCCTGCGGAAGGCAGGGGTGCCTCTGGCGAGGTCTGCGGACCCGGAAATTACCCAGTGGGTATTTCCATCGCCATGCTCCACATTGGAGGCCGTGTGCAGCCAGCTGGATCGCTGGTTTGCCCCCTCACCCTACATGCCTAGTGGTGAGGTGCTGGATCGTGCGCTCATCGAGCAGGCGGGAGGAGTTGGTGCGCCCTTACCTCCTGTGGTGCCTGGGGAGTCTCTGGTTTGTGAGACTGGTCTCCAGTCTTCTGCACGTCTGGGATTGCCGTCCGGTGTGGACGGTAAGGTGGACGGGAGGCAGAAGATCGATGGTGGGAGCCCGCGGGTTCCCATCCCTGAGCTTCAGAGCCGGGCCTACGATGTAGGGTCACCCCGAGTGTGGGTGTCGATAGGCGATCGTCTGATGGAGATGATCGTAGACACCGGGGCCGACGTGTCGGTCCTAAGCATTACGGCGGCACGAGTGATGGAGTTGCCTATAGAGGAACTGGCGGTTCCTTCGTTCCTTCTTGGAATGGGTGGGCACTCCATCGAGGTAGTAGGGGTCACTAATGTGGAATTGACCATCCACAAGAAAACCATCAAGGTACCTCTCCTGTTGGTGAAAGGAGAGGGCGAAGCGTTGTTGGGCGTTGATTACGCCTCACGTTTCGGCTTGATGGTAGATATCGTGCACCGGAAGGTTTACTTCCGGGAGGATGTCTGGACGGCACATCCAGACGCCCTCCAAGCTGCATTCACCGATCGTGCGCTTGCAGAACCTAGGGAGGTGGAAGCAATTCCATCGCCGATACCAGGGGCTTTGCCTCAGGGACGGCAACTCCCAGTGGATCCGCCGGCACTCGAGCAGGTTGACGGGTGGGTGAACGTTGTTTCACCAGAGCTGCCCGAGACCAGAACCTCTATCGGGCGCGGAGAAGTTTGTTCTCTGCGACTGAGGGAGAATGTCTGGATACCAGCCCACGTACGACGTGTCGTATCCGTGACGTTGGTAGAGCATGCCGGCCCTGGCCAGCTGCTTCTCGTGGAGCCGCACCGGAAAGCCTTAGGTGGACGTGGTGTGTTAGCGGTGGCAGGTATCGCTGCAGCTAACCGGCTTGGCACGTATGATATCTGGCTTGAGAACGTGGGAGAGGCACCTATTGCCCTGGAAACAGGAGAGGGTGTAGCCACGGCTCAAGCTGTGGAGGCTGCCATTGTGGTAGGGCTGGAAGAGCCGTCTAAGTTGAGAGGGGGAGACCCCACTCAGAGGACGGTTCGACCAGGGAAGTCCTCGTCTAAGTTGAGAGGGGCGTCCGGAAACGGACGCCAAGTGCTCAACGTGGCGACGGCTCCCACTCTCGAAGAGTGTCTCAAGATTGGTGACAATCTGAAGCCTGAAGAGGCGAGACGGCTCCGAGAGTTCCTGCTGGCACGCCGGGATCATTTCGCGTTCGACTTCACAGAGTTGGGTGAAACCTCTCTGGTCGAACATACGATCGATACCGGTGGGCAACCTCCGGTGCGTGAAGGATTGCGTCGAACCGCTCCAGCGGCCAGAGCAGTCGAGAAAGAGGAGGTGGCGAAGATGTTGGATGCAGGGGTTATCCAACCTTCGCGTAGTCCTTACGCGAGCCCTATCTTGCTTGTCCGCAAGAAAGATGGTGGCTTTCGTTTTTGCGTGGACTACCGGAAACTGAATGCCCAGACTAAGCTGGATCAGTATCCGTTGCCTCGCATCGATGATGCGCTCGACTCATTGGCCGGTGCGAAGTTCTTCGCTACCTTGGACCTGGCTAGTGGTTACTGGCAGGTTCGGATGGCTGAGCCAGACATTGAGAAAACGGCATTCATTTGCTCTCAAGGTCTGTTTGAGTTCCGGAAAATGCCTTTCGGACTCTGTAATGCTCCAGCCACCATGCAGAGAGCGCTAGACCTCTTATTGGCAGGACATAAGTGGGAGACTTGTCTGGTGTACCTGGACGATATTATCGTCTTTGGGAACACTTTCGAGCAGTTTCTCGAGAGACTCTCCACTGTCCTTGGACTGTTACGAGGGGCGGAGCTGAAACTCCAGCCGAAGAAATGTTTCTTTGGCTTTAACAAAGTGCGTTATCTCGGTCACGTAGTAAGTGCCGAGGGAGTTGCTCCGGACCCGGATCTCGTACGGGCAGTCCAGGAGTTTGATGTCCCGACGACAGTGACAGGCGTCCGCAGTTTTCTCGGACTGGCCGGTTACTATCGAAGGTTCATCAAGGACTTCGCCAAGGTGGCTAGGCCTTTGCACGATCTGACGAAGAAGGATGCGTCCTTCGAGTGGTCGGATCAGTGCAAACTAGCGTTTGCGCGGTTAAAGGCATTTTTAACCGAAGCGCCGGTACTCACCATGTACGATCCGCGTGGTGAGGTAATTATCCATACCGACGCTAGTGGGTACGGCTTGGGAGTCGTAGTCTACCAGAAGTTACCGGAGGACAGTGTCCCCCGTGTTCTGGCCTACGCAAGCCGACTCATGAAAGGAGCGGAAACACGGTATTCGGTCACCGAGCAGGAGTGCTTGGCGGTCATGTTTGCCGTGGGTAAATTCCGTCCTTACCTCTTTAACCGGGAGTTTGTGATCGTGACAGATCACCATGCTCTTTGCTATCTGCAGACAGCCAAAAACCTGCAAGGCAGGTTGGGGCGTTGGCAGATGCAGCTCCAAGAGTACCGGTTTAAGGTTCAGTATAGGAAGGGAACACTGCACGTGGATGCCGACGCTTTGAGTCGGTATCCTGTTCGTGATGTGGCGGACCTTTCCTTACCTGAATACGTCGAAGCCGACGTAGGTGAGGTTATTTACCACATCCGTTCCGAGGTGGATTGGGTCAAGGAGCAAGAGGCCGATGGCTGGTGCTCCAAAGTGAAGAGTGAAATCTTCCGTGACCCCAACTCGAACCTCCGGTTCAAGTTTGTGGTGGCAGATGACTTGTTGTTTGCTATCAGGTCCATCCAGGATCGGTTGAGAACTGTGTTGGTAGTTCCGAAGTCATGCAGGGCTTTCTGCCTAAGGAAGCTACATGACATTCCCGAAGCTGGTCACTTCGGGATGTTTAAGACCTACTGGATCGGTATGAAGCGGGACACTGCCGAATATGTTAAGTCATGTTTGGTGTGTCAGAGAGCGCGACAGTTCGCTCGAAGTCAGGGATTTCTCCAACCGATTGTGCCGGAGTACCCAGTTGATACCTGGGGAATGGACTTCGTTGGACCGTTTCCTGCCTCCGTGGGTGGAGTCACCTATGTACTAATCATGGTTGACTATTTCACCCGGTACGGTGTGGCAAGGGCGGTACGAAGGGCCACGGCCGCCTGTGTGGTGAAATTTCTGAAGGACGAGATCCTTTCGGTGTATGGCACGCCGAAAGCTCTTGTCTCGGATCGTGGGTCCCAGTTCTCCAGCAAAGTCCTGCTGAAGTTCCGGGAGCGCTATAATATAGCGCATCACTTCACGACGGCGTACCATCCGCAAGCTAATGGGCTTACGGAACGTACGAATAAAACCGTAATGGAAACCATCAAGCGGTACCTTGATCCCCTCAAGGAACAGCGTGATTGGTGGGATAAATTACGGCCCGCCGTGTGGGCTTATAACACAGCTGTCCAGGAGAGTACACAAGTCTCTCCGTATCAGTTGTTGTTTGGCCGTGAGCCGCGGATGGAGATTGATAATCTCCTTCCGAGCGGTCCAGTCCGCGACTTGACCGACCAGCAAGCCGTGGAGGAGCAGGCTCGTCAACGTTTGGCGGCTGCTCAGAAAAGGCAAAAAGAGCAGTACGACGCTGGCCGTGTGGAGCCTCCTCTTTATCAGCCTGGGGATCAGGTGTGGATAAGAGATCAGGCTGGGAAGCTCGGCCAGGCGAAGAAATGGAGCTTGGCGTATAAAGCTGAGAGGGGTACGGTGGCCCTGCAGTACTCCGACCTGGTCTACGAGGTAGAATTCGTAGATGGGTATGGTCGGAAGGTGCGGGACCGGTTTCATGTTGATAACCTTAAGCCGTACGTACCCACCTGTACCGTGAGGGAGGAAGATGGACTTGGAGTCTCTGACACCTCCTCCGGTACAGACAGCGATGCCACGGAGGCTTCGGCGCGGAGTGGACTGACTCCGGCGCTAAAGCCACCGTCCGTTTCTTCGCCGGAGTCTACTGACTCGGAGGCAGATAACCCCCCTCCACCTCGGTACAATCTCCGTCCGCGGAGACCGAGGGTGTATGAGGTTAGTGGGTTTGATGCTCGAATAGGACGCCCCCCAGGGAGGCCCCTGCTGTGGGGTACCCTTTGGGAGTCCTACCCGTGGTGGGTAAGAGCCGGCAGTCCGCTAGTGTGGGCGGACGGCTGGGAGAGGAGGCGGCCGGATGTTGCGGTGTTTGGGGCCCGCCACGGTTTCAGTAGAAACCAAGGGCGGCCCATCACCAGGTGTCCAGCCAAAGGCCCGACAAAATCGGTCCATGGACGGAGAAATCCGTCCGTGAAAACCTCCGTGAAGTCTCCCATTACCGTCAATATAAGAGAATTGACGGTAAATGTCTCTTCCCACCAGTTCCAGTCTTGGTGTAGGAGAATTCACCGTGTGTCTGCCCCTAAAAAGGCAGACAACGGTGAAATCTCCATGGTGACCATGCATGAGGCGGCTGATGATGTTTTAGCCGCTACTGCACGGCCATTAGCCGCTAAGACGGTGAATTTGGCGGCTAGGCGCCATTTTGTTTGTAAACTTAAACAAAAAACGCCGGCCGCACGTGGTTCGAGTGAAATAACCAAAATTCACCGTCAAAGAGGCCACCAAGAGCTGGAGAAAGAGGGCATCTGTGAAAAAGTAAGTCCCTCTAAGGGTATTTCCTTCTCCTGCCTGTTGGCAGTTCTCTTTTATATGTTAACGGTGTGTTTTACGGTCGTTGACCGTATACACACGTGGTGGGTGTGGTTTCGCCGCCATGACTGTTGTCATGGTGGCCAAACCACTATGGAAAGCACTTTCCCGGCGGGTTCAGCCCGTCCGAGCGCCGTTTCGCTTGGGAAGGCCCAGGTTCGACGGTGTTTGGACGGTAGAAGCCCGCCAGGGAGTGGTTTTCACCGATCGAAGGCGGTGAAACACGGTTTTGACCGTGAATTGCCGACTTTGGACGGTGAAAACGGCATTTTGCACGGTAGAAGTCCGTGCAATGCCCTTTCCAACCGTCGGAACTCGATGAGAGGGTGTTTTCACCGTCCGAAGGCCGTCAGCCATGGTTTTTACCGTGGTTTACCGACTTTGGACGGTGGAAACCGCGATTCGCACGGTGAAATCCCGTGGAATACCCTTTCTACCGGTTCCGAAAGGGGGAAAAGATGTTTTCACCGTACGAAGACGGTAAAACACGGTGGGGACCGTGAATTACCGACTTTGGACGGTGAAAACGAGAGTTCTCACGGTAAAAGTCCGTGGAATTCACTTTTCCATGGTGAAAACTTGTTTCTAACGGTTTTGTCCCTTTTTCGCAGGCCCATCACGGAGAAGGAGAAGGAGGAAGATGGCGGGAGTGGCCAACGGTCCCCCTCCCTCAGTCCGCTGCATCCTGGGGATGCAAGGCTGTTGGAGTCGGGATCGGAGGGCTCCCCATCATCTGGCGGACCGGAAACGGCTGACGCCACCGTGGAATCTGTGGATTCCCCGGCGGCAGAGGCCGTGGAAGGTCCGGCATCTGCCCAGTCGACTCCGACCGGTGTCGGAGCCTTCTGGGGCAGGTACCTGCAGTCTCCCACCGGAGATACGGCTGCTACCACCGTTCAGTCGGTGGCGGCGGTAGTTTCTCCGGTTGGAGAGACTGCAGAAGCGGGTGTTGATGGTGGGAAAGCGGCTACCGGGGTGGTAACCGCTAGTACCCCGGAACCCGGGTCTCCGGCTGTTCGAGACCTCCGAGACTGGTCTAGGGTGGTCGAGGACAGTGAGGACGTCTCCTTGGGAGCGTCCTTAGTCATTGACACGGAGATGGAGGTCGAAACCACCGTTGATTCGGTGGTGGACGCCTCATGGCAGTGGCGGAGCCGCAACGCCTCTTCAGAGGGCTCTTCGGAGTCTGACGGGAGTAGTTCGGCCTCCGAGGGTAAACCGTCTGGGACGGCATCCCCCGGAGTACTTCCCGCCGATCCAATGTCTTTGGAGGCCGTGGCTGTGTCCTTGGCCGAAGAAGAAGACCGCTTGGATCGGTTGGACGAAGCGAGACGGGACATGGTCCAGGAAGGTGGCTTCCTGGTCGGGGACCGTCGGTGCTTCGTCGGGGAGTTTCCGACCGTGCAGGTGAGGAAGGACGGCGCGAAGAAGCGCAAGAAAAAGTCCGGAGCCGCACGGATCACTGCCAGAGCCAAGGCTCTCGCAGAGAGAGAGGCTCTGCTCAAAGCTAAGGAGGAGGCGTTGAAGAAGTTCACGCCTGCTGTGGGGCTTCGAGCGGAAACTCTCGCCCACCCTGAAGGCTGCCCAGGGGCTGCTTGGCCAGAGAAGCCGGCTGCTGGATCGGGTTCGCCCGAGGCAGTAGCTGGCCCCTCCGGCTGGCGGTCGGACAACCCGAAGAGGGACCGGCGAGCGGAGAAGAAGGCTACCCAGCCTCCAGTACCCGCTCCCGGTAAAATGGGAAAATCTGTGAGTGGTGGTGGTGGTAAGGGACAAAAAAGGTCCCGCCCTCACACCCCACCAGTGGCTGAAAGCTCACGAGGTAAGAAGGCCAGGTCCTCCGGTCGAGGAAAGGCCTCCGAACCTCGGAAGCCCGAGAGCTTAGAGGATAAGCTCAAACGGCTTCAGGCTCAAGCAGCGAGCCTGCACCGACAGATCGCTCGTGCGGTCGGTGCAGGAGAGCGGCAGGAGTTTGAGCGCCGGGCTGCGGAGTTCCCTCCCCTGCAGGGAATGCCCGCCCGGAGTCCGCTCAAAACAGGGGAACCTCCTGTCGGTCGTGGCGTCCCGCCGATTGCGAGTGCCACGACCGTCGCTGGCCAGAAGCGAATCGCCGAGAGGGAGGCGATGCAGGCTTCCAGTGCACCAGCCCATGGTGCGGAAGCCAAAGCGACTGGTAGCAAGAGTCAGCCGACTCTTGCACCGAAGGAGAAGTCTCTCCTTCGGGATGGTCGAGGAAGATTTGTCTCCGGACAGTCATCCTCGACTGTCACCTCGGCTAAGGGCACTTCTTCAAAGAAGAGTACGGCTCCGGCCGGAAAACCTTCGAAGAAGGAGTCCGAGAAGGCGAAGGGGGCTAACCACCCACCTAAGCCTGATCGGCCCAGTAAGTCGTCGGGGTCAGTTAAGTCTGACCCGACGCATGGTCAACCTTCCTCTCACGGGAAGAAAAAGAAAAATAAGAAGGACCGAAAGAGGTCCAAACGTGAGAGGAAGGGAAGTCCGACAACCTCCAGTAGTAGGCGCCAGGGAGCCGAAACTGGAGGCGTCGTGGCGGAAAAGGAGGAGTCCCGGCGTGCTCAGGCAAGCACGCCGGCCGGGAGTCAACCGGTCCATACCCGTCCCGTTGAGGCGGCGCGGATGGATGGTAGGTCGATGCGCGACGTTTTGGTCGGCACGCCTCCGTCCTCCCCGAAGGTGGATGCGGTCTCGAGCCTGCGGGTTCGAGCAGTGGGAACCCTGCACCGGGTGACTTTGCCCTCACCTAAGGGCGAAGGAACCTCGGGTGCAGGAGTTAGTGTTCCCGCTAAACGTGACCCCGTGACCCCCAGTGGGGGTACGACCTTCTCTCCGGTCCATGGCGGCGGGGTATTCGATACCCTAGGACCTGAAACGTCAACCTCCCCTAGGCCTGAGGCTGAGGGACGGCGTATTGGCGCATTGCCCCCGTATTCAGATGCAGAGGTGTATCTGAATAACCGGCTTGGTCTCTGGCAGGACCAACCGGGAATGGAGGGTTGCCAATACCACGGTTACTACCGTCTGGATGAGCCACTTCCAGAACCGTGGGTAGCAAGGCTACCGCCGTACAACATGCGCCATGTGGTGGCGTTTGGTTGTGGAGGTTTTCCGGTTGTCATGGTCGTAAATCCGGTCCAGCAAACGTTTGCTATTTTGGATGTGGTGGGACTAGATGCCGGGATAGTTCGTCTAGCCCGGCGTGCAGCCCCATTCATCCAACGTTTGCTGGGATGCGACCTAGGAGGTATGGCTGGACAGTTTATAACTGAGCCTCTACCAGGGTGCGAGACCGAGCCCGCGGTCGCCCTGGTGGACCTCCTAACAAGTCGGACGCTTCACACGCGTCCGCAACTCCAGGATATTCCTTTCGAGGAATTCCGAGCCCTGGAGGAAAGCCATCTTAGGGGGACGGTCTTCGATACTGGTTTTGGGTGGCGTAACACCCAGATGTGCTTGTGGTGGGCACGTCGGTGGGCTGCGGAGTGGATGGGCTCCACTTTCGCGACACCGCCAGAGAAGCCGTCCGGGCCCTAAGAAGGTCAGGGTCGGGGAGCAATCCTGGCTGGCTTGACTGACCTGTTCCCGAGACGGAACAGGGAAGTTGAGAGGATTGTGGCAACCTGGTCTGCTCCAATTTTAATTTTGGTGGAGCAGACGAATTTCTCTATGTTGGTCTGCCTGACAGCTACAGTAGGCTGTTAGGTCGGACGCCATTTTGGTGCCAGCAGACCTCTCACCATTAAGTCTATGGGTGAGAGGTCAGATGTGACCTCTGTCCCCTCCAGGTGGAGTTGCCTTGAGGTTTCCTGTGGCCTAGTCAACCACAGGATCTGGGCAGTTGGTTGTAGGCAGTGATGAAGACTAGACCTGTGGGTGGAGGTCAAGGTAGACCTCCACTGGCCAGTGCCTCATCTTCTTCTTTCGTTTGTGCCTTTTGGCCTTTGTTTATATTTATGGGGGCTTGGCTGGTCAAAGTAGACCAGCCAAGTTGTGTAAATACTATTTACTGCCATCATTTTATGCATCACACGTCGTAAGTGTAATTAAACACTTTTATCATCACTTACCTGTGTCGTGTCTGTTTCTTTGGGGAGTATCGCGAGGGGGGTGGGTTTCTGGTTTTGGGGAAACTCCACCGTCCTGTTCCGACTTGTTTCGGCCGGTCCTCGTGTCGGCTCGCGGTAGAACCGGAGTTCTACCGCGATATTCTCGGCGTGGCGGCGTGGTTTTTCGTCGTGTCCGTCGTGGGTGGCTCCAGGAGCCGGCACAACTCAAGGAGCACCGTGTGGGAGACGGCTACGGGTACGGTCCCGTCCCCGTAAGGAGCCGGTTGCGGTAAGTTTTACGCCGTTTTTGGGGTATCGCTTGCCGGGGTATTGTAACGGTCCGGCGGGACGTTACACACGCATGCCGACCATTAGGCACATTGCTAACAGGGGCAACATTTGCAATTTTCTTTTTTTTACGTATAGGCATTTTTATTCAACTTTTGATATTGGAAACTTAAAAATTTCTCTTCAGAGCTTAGAACATCGAACGTGCACGTGCATGTTGTGTGTGATGCCAGAGATTTTTGGATATTTGTGGCCAAGTGATTTTTATTGTCTAGACTAAATGGTTCCTCTGCCACAGGCCCTTTTGGATGCTTTCCAGAGTACTCATTTCAATTCCAACGACATTTTTTTCGATTTTTTTTTTAATATTTTTTTTTTTTTTAAATACCGGATTAAGTTATAGTTTTTGGCTAGGCATATAAACCGAATCGCAATAGGAAAATTTAGGTTAGGCCTACTATTATAACAGATGTATGTTTTTTGTCTTATTTCATTCCGTATTTAGAAAACAATCTGTTTTTTTTTCTAGACATTCCTTGAAAATATGTTCTCTTTTGTTTGTACATTTTTAAGATATCACAGACGTTGAACAATAATGGCATCCTACCTGTGCCTTTGCACAACGAAGATGAAAGGAATGACCGTGGGCCGTCAACAGAATTCACTATTTTCCCGCCCGATAGTGGCCGGCACTTGGTTGATCAATTGGGGAGCGAGAACGTGAAGTTTGAACCACTTCCTGACATTCGTCCTAGGCGTCAATTGGGTGTTACGAACTTGGTCAAACCAAGACCTGCTACTTTCAACAATGTTGTCAGCAAGGGTTTGTCATTCCAAGATTGGTTCGGTATGTTTCGTTTCGTTTTTTTTTTATATAGTTCAAACGTAGCATGACATAAGGTTTCGTTATGCTGATTATTATTTCATATATTTCAGAAGATCCACATTCGAACTTTCCCCGGACGCAGTTGCAGTATGTTCGTGAACTGGGCTCTGGTTGGTTTGGACAGGTAATTGTTTTTAGTTTAGTTTTTTTTTAAAATAGTAATTGATATTTACTATAAATCTATTTCGAGCTAATTAAATCAACAGTCATTTTCACCGTTTGGGTACATATTTTTTAGTTTACTTGGCGCTTGCAGTAATTTAATTATTAAGAGTATCATGCACGGAACATGTCATAATTAACATGGCCGAATAAAAGAGATTAAAAGTTGACATGTCAAGAATAAAGTCGACATGTCGAGATTTAAAAAAAATCTCACATGTTTATTTTGCAGGGCTGCATAAACAGCTGAACAAGTGAAACATGAAATAAAACTAAAGTGGATGTTGACTTTGAAAGTTGTGATACACATTCAACATTGTATTGTTGCAGGTTGTTGAAGGTGAGGCATTTGACATTATTACAATGCAAAAAAAATCCAAAGTCGTTGTGAAGATCTTAACGGGGGCTGCTAACACAACCGACCAGATGTACTTTTTGCATGAAGTGAAACCTTTCAGGTATTTTTGCATTAATTATTTTTTTTTTGGCATCTTTTTAGTTGTGTGTTTAATTTTGAAGATCATGTATAATTCAGATTTTCTTATGTTACATTTTTGTTGATTATATGTTGTGTTGTTTGTCATATTTGTATTTGTGATGGGCATATATATACCCATCACCAATTTTCGTCTTTGTGCTGCATGTATCAGAAGGGAAAGCATAAAAAAGCAGCAAAAATGTATTTATTGGCCGTTTTCTGCACAAATTCAGGGAGAAACAATCAATTCATTGTATGAAACAATTTTAAGATAAAAAATGTCAGGTGAAAAGTAGAAGCCGTAAGGCAACAAGAAAACAGTTGCTGCAGCTACTCATTTTTTTGCTTGGAGAGATAGGATGCTTACTTGCATACAAATTTGCTGCTTGAAACAAAGTGATGGTGCTGTAGATAGAACGAATGCAGCCACTGCTGCCTGAAGGAATTAATTATTTTTGTTAATAGGCTACATCACTAAATTATTTCGAAAAATCTCCGCAAAGAGCACGAGCATCGTTTTTCTATTGAGCTAATAGACCTTCTGTTAAAGAAAAAATGTTGATTTTTTAAAATACAAAGTCGTGGCAATATGTTTATTTTTTAATATTTAAAGTTGTCCATCATTAAGTTTTCTAAGTGCAATGTGCACCTTAAATATATACGGATCGAGTGATAGAATGACAAAAAATTGGTAAAAAGTGCGGTTATATTTTTTAACAACTATTTCAAAATCGCGAATTTCTAACTTATGATAAATAAACTTCATTTAGTACGCGCTCGTAAGCAAAAAAAAACATCAATTAAAATGCTCGTAAAAATACGTAAAAATAATTTAAAAAAAACATGAAAAAATAAGCATGTGTTGGCTTTACTGTGGTTTAATTGTGATTTTTTAAAATTATTTTTTGGTATTTTTACGAGCACTTTAATGGATTTTTTTTTTTGCTTACGAGTTTGAGTGCATACTTAATGGAGTTTAACCTAAGAGTTAGAAATTCGCGATTTTGAAATAGTTTTTAAAAATATAACCGCACTTAACAATTTTTTGTCATTCTATCACTCGATCAGCATATATTTAAGGTGCACATTGCAAAACTTAATATTAGACAACTTTAAATATGAAAATAAACATATTGCCGCGATTGTGTATTTTAAAAATTAACATCTTTTCTTTAATATTGGGTCTATGGGCTCAATAGAAAAACGATGAAAGTGCTCTTTGTGGAGATTTTTCGCGGTAATTTAGTGATGTAGCCTCTTAAGAAAAAATGTTCTGTTTTCTTAAGAGCCTAGATCCACGTCCATCTTGTTGTTTTGAGCAGACGACAACGAGACAAATGAGTGTTCTTATATGGTGTTACTAAAACTGAAAGAAATCGCCTCACAATTGCTCAATTAAAATACAGTAAAGCGCAAAATGCAATAAAAAGTATTGTTCTTTATGTGCTCGATTTATATAATTTTTGATAAGGTCCTTCTATTTTTAAACAAGGTTCTTCTATTTTTTAATAACGTTTAAAATCGTACGTTTTTTAACTCCATGTTAAGTCCCATAGGACTAAAACACCGTCCAACAAAAGTTAAGAGAACTCTTATTAAAAATGATTTAGAGCAATCAGAAAAATTAGCACGTACTTACACGTGTTTATTGCCTTCAGGATTATTCCTTTTTCTAAATTTTAAAAGGGCTTTCTATTTTTAAATAACATTTAAAATCTTACGTTTTTTTAACTCCATGTTAATTCCCATAGGACCAAAAAAACCGTCACCCAAACATTTGAAGAACTCCCATTAAAAACGACTTAGAACAATCACACAAAAATTAGCACGTACATTAATCTATTGGCTTCACCATGTTTTCTTTTTATAAGATAAGCACGGGAAATTATTTTTCTATTAATTATTATGTGACTTCGAACCGGGAGAAAAAACGTTAAAAAACCGTTTTTCAATCAACAACGATCGCAGCGCCTACATTCGGAGAAATTTTGAAATAAACGATATATCTAGGCTATTAAAGAAAATCTGATGTTATTTTTTTTACACTAACATAAATATTGTTAATTAATAATTGATTATATTTAATAATATTTGTTTGTTGTTACAGAGACTTGAACCATCCAAACGTACTTCGGCTTCTTGGAAAGTGCCTTGAAAATGATCCTTTTTTAATAATTTTGGAACATTGTGCCTTTGTGAGGTTTTACTGTCTTGTTTTTTCTTATCAATAAATTTCACTTAATTGTGTTTTTTTTGTTTTCTCACCATATATTTACAGAAGGATTTAAAATCGTACTTAATTCGTCATCGCACTGAATCAGAATCTTTGCTACAACAGAATCTGTTGCTACGCATGGCTTGCAACGTGGCTGCTGGCTTGCAGTATTTGCATGAACATGGCTTCATTTTGACGTATGTTATTGCAGAAAATTTATTTTTAAGTATACTAAAGTATTTCAACAAAATAATTCCTAGAGTGTAAATTATAACATAACTCGTTCATTGACTTCATAAAGCAATGAAAAAACTTAGGAGCTTGTAAACCAAAATTTGTAACATTTACCATTCTGACCGTGAAGCTTATCGTTATGTTAAGAGGCTACATCACAAAATTACTTCGAAAAATTTCCGCAAAGAGCGCTAGCATCATTTTTCTATTGAGCCCATAGACCCAATGTTAAAAAAGGTTAATTTTTAAAATAGAGTTGTGGTAATATATTTATTTTTTATATTTAAAGTTGTCCAATATTAAGTTTTCAAAGTGCAATGTGCACCTTAAATATATGCTGATCGAGTGATAGAATGACAAAAAAATTGGAAAGTACGGTTATATTTTTAAAAACTACAGTAATTCAAAATCGCGAATTTCTAACTCTTATGTTTAACTCCATTGAATACGTAAAAATACGAAATATATTTACGATATATAGGGTAACCCGTCATAAATGACAGGAGCAAAATTCACAGGCAATTGTGTGCGTGCGCGTCGTTTTTTACTTTTTTTACTCCTTTCATTTCAATTTCCGTCACCCCCTCCCACTTTTCTCTTTCTCCCCTTCTACACTTTCCAACCTTTTCCCCTCTCCAATTTAATATCATGGGGTTCTTGGATGGGACAGGTGCAACATATAGTTGACCTTGAGAAAAAAAGGTTCATTTATTCATTTAAATTTACATAAATTCCGACGTGTTTCAAGGTTTGTACAGCGTTAGATCAGACAGCCACACACGCACGCACACAGACCTGGCTTAATATATATATAATTAAGCCAAGTCTGTCTGTCTATAAGTAATGCTGTAAGAACAAGGACAAAAACCTTTAAGCAAACACGTGAGGGCGGTGGGGGAGAGGGGAGAAGGAAACGTCCTTCATTGAGTGACCTTCAGAATTTGAATAAAATAGTTAAACTAGAATGTCCTGTCATACAACGCGGGACACGGGCTACCCCCATCATTTATGACGGGTTACCTCACTAGTTGTTATATATATATACTAACCCTAAGTCTGTCTGTCTATAACGCTGTACAAACAAATACAAAAACATGTAAGCACGTCGGACTTTATTTAAATTAATATTAAATGAACCGGTTTTTTCTCATGGTCAACTTTACGTTGCCTTAAAGAGACATTTGGCCTAAAGGGATAATTGCCCTAAAACCATTTGCCCTAAAAGGATGCTTGCCCTAAAGGACATTTGCCCTAAAATAACTTTTTTGTTCTCTTTTCGTACGGTTTAGTGACTTTTGATGGAGTATGTTAAATGGGTTTTGCATGCCGCAGGTGCCCAAAAAACACCAAATGATGTAAATTTACACTACTATTAGGGCAAATGTCCTTTTAGGGCAAGTGGTTTAGTGCAAATTTATCTTTAGGGTAAATGGTTTTAGGGCAAGTGTTCCTTTAGTGCAAATAGTTTCAGGGCAAGTGTCTTTAGGGCAAATGCCCCACACCCATTTATAATGAAGTATTTGAATAAAATAGTTAAATAATTTTAGTAGCAAAATTAAACTAGAATTTGACTCCCATCATTTATGACGGGTTACCCCACTAGTAAATAATAAATAAATGAAGCCAAGAAAAACTGAGCATTCAATAAAGAATACTATTGGTCTTTTTTTCCTAGAGTTATAAGACAATAGAACTCTCTTCCTGAGGCAGTGGTGAATGGGGATAATTTTGTTTTGTTGGATTGACATTTGTATATTCATTTTGTTTTTATATATGTTTATGTATATGTGCTTGACAATGCTTAATGCTGCATGTGGACTTTTATGTCCTTCTGCCATAGGCCTATTTGGCTGCTAGCAGAGTACTTATTGTATTTGTAATTACTACAGCTATATTTGAACTTCGAATAGAAGCATTTAATAAAGAATACTACAGCTATATTTAAACTTCGAATAGATGACATGACTATCGTTTGTATACATGTAGTCTGTATTTGTTGCTTCTATTCGAAGTTGAAATATAACTGTAGTATTCTTTATTGAATGCTCAGTTTTTCTTGGCTTTGTCATCATTTATGTGTTTTCTTATTATGTTTGAAGCCATTAAGTTATGTTCTATATTTATTTTTGCAATGCATTCACCTTTACATGTAACACATGTAAGTTGGTGGCTTGCCACTGTAGTGTGGCTTCCCAATTTGGCATGTTAAACGTTTTATGCCTACTGATGATCCACTTCGCTGTGGTGAAACTGGCATAGGTAGCCTCTCCTTTTGATAGATGACTATTGTTTGTATAGTTTTTATTTGTTGCTTCTATTCGAAGTTCAAATATATCTAGTTTTTTTTATTTTAGGCTCAGTTTTTCGTGGCCTTGTCATCATTTATGTGTTTTCTTACTTTACTTTATATAGGGTATTTATAATCTTTGGCCTCAGTTTTTGTCTTCCTAGTTTTTATTTTTATTATGTCCTAATAAGTTTGGCTGGTTTTATGGTATTCTTACTGCACTCAGCTGAAGCTTTTTTGGTGGGATTTTTTTTCTTCTAGAGATCTTGCTGCTCGTAACTGTTTGGTAACATCTGATTTGATTGTCAAGGTTGGAGATTATGGTAATGGCATCGAACTTTTCAAGGTAATTTTTTTTGCGTGAACATTCTGTATATTAAAATTACAGACTATTTTTTTATTGCAGGATGATTATTATTGTGCTGGTGGCATTGCTGTACCTGTTCGGTGGTGTGCACCAGAGACGCTTCATTGCACTGAGGCCATCATGGAATTGAAAGAGGTTACACAAGATGCTAACATTTGGTATGTGTGTTAACCTTGCTTTGTGGATTGGTTGAAAATTATTTATATATGTAAAAGAGTTGTTCTATCAATTTGCGAGTACTCATTGTCAAGATAAACTTTTGTCATTGACTATATCAATTCGCCGTTATAACAAGAGGCTTTTCTCGAGTTCGTACATGCACCGTAGAAACTCACGAAGAGCTAGCTTCGAACCCCGATTACCTTTTTTGGCCTCATGTTGAGTCATGGGGTCGTGTCTCTTGGATACACCTGAAGCTTCTTGACGGGAAAATAGTAAATAGAGGAGACGGCGAATTGATTGCAAAAACACTTTTATTTGTAAAGCACCACAATGCAAGTATGTGTAAAAATCTCATTTTACCCATGGGTACAGCTTTGTGCAGTGTACTCAGGGACGTAGCTAGGGACCTGCAACTGTGGGGGCGCAAAAAACGAAATGAACGTCGATGTATTTTTACAAAAAAATAATTGAATAAATTGACTTTCATTTAATATTTACTTTTAAAAACTACATAGTTGCACCAGTAAATCTTCATAAAGATCAATGGGCATGGTGACACGGACACCTCATACATGAATTTACGTATTGCCATCTAATGGCAACATTTGTAATTAATTCTAATAGAAATCTATTAGTCACACGTGACACCTTAAGTAATTATTGTGCATAGAAATTTTTTGGGGGTCCTATTTTGATGAACAGCGGAATGATCGGAACAACGTTACGAACAGTTGGAAAATAGTAGGAGCAGTCTGAAGGTTATTTTTAGTAAAATTAAGTTGTTGCAGGGGGTGTGGGGTGCACACGCCGATTTTATTTTTTTTGAAATTATGAAATCAAATTAGTCCATTGTTCCAACTGTTCCCAGCTTGTTCAATGGGAGGAATGGTTGGAATAATGGATACATTTGATTTAATAACTATAAAAAATAGGGGGCTGCGCCCTCCCTCTTTCTCCCCCTCCCCATACTCCCTGCGACAAGTTTCATTTTTACTAAATCTAACCTTCCGACTGTTCTTACTGTTGTTCCCACTGTTCCACCGTTTATCAAAATAGCACCCCCCAGTATGAAGGCTAAATGGAGGAGAAGGTAAAGGGAGCGCAAAGTTTCAATTGGGGTGGGGGCAAGCCCTACGAACTGGCTAAACATATGACAAAAAAAAGCCTTTCTTTAGGTATGGTGGTTGTGGTGAATCCT
This sequence comes from Brachycybe producta, assembly GCA_036925085.1. NCBI lineage: Eukaryota > Metazoa > Arthropoda > Diplopoda > Playtdesmida > Andrognathidae > Brachycybe > Brachycybe producta. The sequence goes on along the minus strand of JAUPFP010000011.1, from coordinate 5,268,851 downwards.
GATTCCTGATTGTTTCAGTTCTATGATAGGGAAAAATACAAAGTTTACATTAACAGTGAAATGCAGATTAATGAATTAAGAATATAAATTATGTCAGATTCGTGAATTAAGTCATTTTAATTACCTTGACTATATGATAGTAAATCTGAAAATACAATTTTTTAAATTTTATTTTAAAAAAATTAAAAAAAACATGATAGTAAAAAAACACGTTCATTTTCAACCCTGCTAGGGTTAGGAAATGGAAAATAAGGACATTTTCCAAACGAGGCACTTTTTTATGCCAAAACGTCAAAAGCACCAAAAATGTCAGTTACATGGTATCACTTATTAACCAACAATATTTTGTTATTCTTGTTGTTACCTGACAACACTGCCTGAATTTGTGACGTCATTCAGCACCACATTTGAACTACAAGTGAAAATCTTCACGAAACCTCTAAAGAATATTTTCTGAATGAAATACATTGCTTATACAAAACATCAGTAAAAAAAACACTAAATTTGAATTCGCAAATTATTTATACTGAAAACCACGTAGCATAGACAGAAGAGTTCAATTATTTCCTTCCCTTTTCTGCTTTAAACTTTGTCCGATGGAAATTAGACCTTGATGTTCCTTCCTGTAGGGAATTTCCTATGCTAGGTTTATTTAAAATGATTTTGCTAGGTGCCATCTGCTGTTTTTTTTACAAGTTAGCCAGTGTCACAACCTCTTAATACAAGTTTATTTTCTTGCATAAAATCCTCTGCAGGAGAATTTCATTTTCTTACAATACCCTAAGAACGAATGACCCGTAATATGTATCATTCGATGCTAAAACCCCATGCCAAATATAATGTAAAAGCTGTTCACAGTTTGCTTTTAAGTTGGTTTATTACAAGAGCCTTCTATCATTTGCTTGAGTAGAGTATGTTAAGATTAAAATATTTTCTTGCAAGTAAACTGTCCAAATCAAGCTACAAAAGCATTCTTGTCGTACTGATTAATTTTATATTTGCCACAAAGAAACATTGTATCCCTATGTTGAACAATTTCAGCAGACTGAACGAAACACTACATAGTGGGGATTCCATACTCAAGATGATGTCGAATTAGTGCGTTGTAGTGTAACATCCCCGTTTCCGTAGGGTTAGTAAAGAGATCTCTGCTAGCCATCTAGAAGTGTCGAATGGATGTTGATGATTAAGTCTTTCGGTCTATTGGCTCCTGTGTTGCACACTTAACCACCAGGGACACAAGGGTCCGTACCTCAGGAGACCTTTGGTAGAGAATATTGTAGAATGTCCTTTTACACTCGGCTGCTGGAGATTTCGTTGTCCGGTGGAAACATCGGCGAAGTGGTGGCTGCAATTCTAAGTCCCACTCCCACAAAATGACTGAGTCCACACATCGAAATTACTGGTTGAAATACTATCTTTATTCAATAAACAGAGAGTCCTGTAGATTGAGAGAGATATCGCATAGCATCGGTCTGGCGTATACAATCCCGAATCTCCGATCTGTCTTCTCAATCTACAACCTCTTGTATTTATACTTAAAATACAATGCAAACATCTGATTACGATAACAAAGGCTCCAGGTGTGTCCAAGTCTCTTGGACACACTCGGACCTAAAAGTGAGCTATCACTTTTACAAGAACGAAAACATCTATAAGATGTATAAACTATAACAATACGGAAGGATGTACGACCGTCCATCTATTAACAATTTGTAAAGATTCTCACGTCCAAAAGTTCTGCATCGATGGTTCTTCTAGGATCTATCCTATTAACCATCGATACAGTCCTTTTGGGCTATTCTTCTCATCTTGGAGGGCAGGGAGTCATCGTCGTGATAACCTCCCAACCACCCCCAAGCATGAGGTGAGAACCTTTCATTACATCCGTGATTACATATACAGGGTGATTCTAAAACGCTGAATCTTAAACGATAGATTCGTTACAGTAGGCAACAATTTTAACTTGCTCATGGCAAGTTCCCAATGATCGTTGACTAAAACGAAGCATTTGCATTTATTTGCTAGTAACATTATCAACATGAAGTAAGTTTGTTATTCAAACCATAAGGAAAAACCAATGGATTTCTACCAAGTGTTACCCTCATCACATTGCATTTTTCTTGATTCAACTGAAGTTGCCATGAAACGCACCAACTTTCAATCGTCTTCAAGTCTACCCCTAGTGATTCACAATCGAGAGTGTTTTGTACTTCTGTAAATGTGTCATCAGAAAAAAAGCTTACAGTTACTGATAAGTTGATAACCAAACTGCTGAGGTTGTTAACGTAAACCAGAAATAAAAGAGGACCTAACACACTACCCTGTGGAACCGAAGACGTAACACCCACCCAGACTGAGACCCATCAATAACAACCCTCTGCTTTCTATCACTGAGAAATGACCTTGTTCAATTGCAAACTTGCCCAGTTTCTCATTTAAAATGAGAAACTGTCAAAAGCTTTACAGAAAGAAGTCTAGAAAAACCAGGTCAACCTCTTGGCCCTTATCCAAACTTTTCTGTAATCATCTACTAACAGTATAAGTTGAGTCTCACAAGAACGCCTCCTTAGAAAACCATGCTGGTTTTCACAGATAAGATGATTAGATTTCAGAAAATCTATGGAGCAAGAGTATATTATATGCTCAAGCATCTTACAAACTAATGAAGTCAAAGAAAAAAGCCTATATTTTGAAGGATCTGATCAATTCTCTTTTTTAAGTATTGGTGTATAACGTTTGCAAGCTTCCACATGATCGGCACAACTTGGTCTAATGATTGTTGAAAGATTAGCTGAAGAAATGGTCTCACCTACTGTGCTATGAAATACCATCTGGCCCCCACTTTTATTTTTGTCAAGAGCTTTTATTTGCCTCTTCTGTTCTGGTCACAAACGTAGTCTGTAAAATTTTCTTCTATTGTAAAAACACGTCTGTATACCTCATTCAGTAGAGTTGGCACGTGTTACATACATATTCATGGCCCTTGTGTAGAGGGTTATTGAAGAGGCTTGTGTGGTGCTCCATGTATGTTAAAATAGGCTAAAAAAAAGTTTTGAAAATGCCGTAGACCTCCATGTCAATTTTAACTTTTGTAAGCGTTTTTTTTTTTTCAGTGTACTGAATTATTTCACTATTTTCTTTAGAAATTCCTCACCTATCAATAATATCCCACCCAGGCAGATCCGTGGTCGTTTATACTACAATGCTGTCAATGAATTCCCTAGTTGCAGTTTTGTTGTTTTTATCTATTTCTGCACTAGTGCATAGTGAACTTTGTGTTAAGAACCTGGATACACCTCCAGCTTGTTGTTTTGAGCGGACGACATGAAGACAAATGAGTGTAACTAAGTCATAGATGCTCCAAGAGTTTATGCCCCGCGAGTGCAAACTTTTTTCAGACGACTTTAACACGAGTTTCTATGAAAAACACGTTCCCAATTTTGGCCATGGTAAACCCAGAAAAAAACCCGGGCCCGTTTCCGGGCACAGCTTGCCGACTCACTATGCTGTACACCAACCGACCAAGGATGGTCAGTGTTTTTTTCGACAGTAAAAATATGGTGTTACTAAAACTGCAAGAAATAGTTTCACAATCGTTCAATGAAGATACAGTAAAGCGCAAAATGCTATACAAAGTATTGTTCATTAAGTGGTCGCTTTATATAAATTTTGAAAAGGTGTTTCTATTTTTAAATAAGGTTCAAAGTCGTTCATTTTTTTAACTCCATGTTAAATCCAATAGGTCCAACAAACAGTCCCACGAACATTTGAAGAACTCTTATTAAAATGACTTAGAACAATAACAAAAAATCAGTTGCTGACCCTTTCCACCAGCAGTCAGGCAGGGCATGCCACTCATAGTCACCAATTTCGATGAAAATTAAATTGTGTGTAGGGATTACAAAATTAGACCCTTATTTTTTTATTTTGCCATATGACCATTTTTTGTTGAGAAATAAATTCCCGAAGTTTGGGTATCGGACACAAAAATGCATTTTTCTGTAAAATTTTAAAATTCAGTATCTCGTAAACTGTAAGACAGATTTGTATGAGATGTTCAGGGTATAATCTACATTTTATATCTTAACACGCCATATACTCATTATTGTTGGTATTTATTTAAAAGTTGGGGAAAAAAATTCCCTAAAAAGTTGCAAATTTTGAAAAATGTTGCTTTTTTGAAGCCCTGTATAATGGAAAAGAAAAGCGCCATTTTCATATAAAACACATCATTGAATTCTGTATTCAAAGACGAATTCAGAAATACCAATGAAATTAATATGTATTAATAAACACAAAAACTACGCTGAAAACAAATTGCCGAAAATAGTCATTTTCATGGGTTTTTGACCTTTGAAAAAAAGTGGTTCTGCAACACTTACAAGTTTGAATTTTTTGTAAACATGCACCAACTAGCATACTAATATAGTCATTTCTCAGAAGTGGTGGTATTTTGTTTGTTTGGTTGTTAGAATTTTGAATGTTCGATAAGATATTGTAGATCGTGATATATTTATTTTTGAATACTAGTTATAATATAAGCAAAGTTGCTATGGTTCTCTATAATTTTACACTAGACATGGCAAGACTATGCCTAGTACAGCAACAAAACATGTCTCATGTTTTTTTCATTTCGATCCTGTATTTGTCAATTTCATTCAGTCAAAAGTATGCAAGTAATGTTATGTGTATAAACCTTTTGTGCATTTGTAATGTCTCAAGCATTTCTAATTGCACCACAGCTGTCTTTAGCCAAATTATGTTTTGTTGCATGGTGTTTCAGAAGACCTCCTACACCATCACATGTCCCTTTTCATGTCCTGTTATTGAATAAAGCCATTTTTTGTGTATTTCAGTTTTGCCTCGGTTTTGTTGAAATTTACAAAATTTCAATGTTAATTTTCTCATTTAACAGTGTCATTCAATTACTGTTCAAATATTTTTAATACTTTGCTTATATTATAATTAGTATTCAAAAATAAATATATCACGATCTCCAATATCTTATTGAACATTAAAAATTCTAACAACCAAACAAACAAAATATCACCACTTTTGAGAAATGACTATATTAGTATGTTAGTTGGTGCATGTTTACAAAAAATTCAAACTGTAAGTGTTGCAGAACCACTTTTTTTCAAAGGTCAAAAACCCATGAAAATGACGATTTTCGGCAAAATGTACTATTTGTTTTCAGCGTTTTTTTTGTGTTATTATTAACTTCATTGGTATTTCTGAATTCATCTTTGAATACAGAAGGCATTGAATATGCAGGGCATCAAAAAAGCCACATTTTTCAAAATTTGCAACTTTTTAGGGAATTTTTTTTTTCCAACTTTTAAATAAATACCAACAATAATGAATATATGGCGTGTTAATATATAAAATGTAGATGATACCCTGAAAATCTCATACAAATCTGTTTTACGGTTTACGAGATATTGAATTTTAAAATTTTACAGAAAAATGCATTTTTGTGTCGGATACCCAAACTTTGGGAATTTTTTTCTCAACAAAAAATTATCATATGGCAAAATAAAAAATAAGGGTCTAATTATTTTGTAATCCCTACACACAATTTAATTTTCATCAAAATTGGTGACTATGAGTGGCATGCCCTGCATGATATGAATGCAGCACTGCATTCATGTATTTGCTTCACGATGCTTCCGTTTTATAAATTTTGAAAAGGTCCTTCTTTTTTTTTAAGAACATTCAAAATCGTACGTTTTTTTTAATTCCATGTTAAGTCTCGTAGGACCAAAAAACCACCCCACAAACATTTGAAGAACTCTTGTTGAAAACGACTTAGAACAATCACATGAAAATTAGCACGTGCATTAATCTATTGGCTTCGCGATGTTTCCTTTTTATAAGCTTAGCACGTGAAATTATTTTTCTATTGATTATTATTCCACTTCAAACATGGAGAAAAACCAGTTAAAAACCATTTTTAAATCGAAAACGATCGCAGCGCCCTACATTCGGAAAAATTTTGAATTAAACGTTGTATCTATAGGCTCTTATATTCTCATGCTGATGATTAGCGATGTTCATAGTTTTACTACTTGTGTGTGATAATGTATGTACTTTATATAAACCTTCTCTAGTATTAATTTTTGTTATTTATTATTTATTACAGGTCATTTGGTGTCGTTTTGTGGGAAATTTTAGAGTTCGGTAAACTACCATACATGGAACTTAGTGACGACGAACTTATTCAAAAGGTGGTCATTGAGCGTTCCGAACAACTTAAAAAACCTTTCATGCCATGTAGTCATCTTGATCGGCTGTAAGTTTTTCTAAAAGCTTTTTCGTTTTAAACTTTTGCGCTGTTGTGAGCGGATATATTGTTTTAATAGTTTTCAGATTATACAACTGTGTCAACTTAGCCAAAACTGCCGCCCGAACATGGATAGAATTCATGCAATGCTCATTCACTTAAATTCGAATCCAGATGTTGGCCGAAATGCTAGTTCGGATTTCGAAGCAAGATGGAATGATCTGAATCCTCGCCGTTCTCCGAGCAAATCGGCATCGTCTTCGGTCGATTGGAATTCTTCGGAGTTTGATCACACGTTTTGTGACAAGTTTTTTTCGTCACCTCATCCATCGTTGAGCTGCGACAGTGACTTTCAACAATCCGTAACCTCGCCAAGTCTTCAAAATCTCAGAGGAAGTTTGGATGATTTCGGTTCTAGTGGGAGTGCTGTTGATATTTTGTCGTCAGAGCATTCACATATGCCTTTTGTAAATACCAACTTAAATTATGCTGTTGTTCTGTCGTCATCAGTGGCTGTCCAACAGTTGTTGTCAAGCAACGACGGAAGTAGAAGTAGTGAAAAAGAGGTGTCGCCATTCACCCGAGAAGTGGCTGAAGTGATTCGGAAGCTTGATGAAGATTTAGAGAAGGAATATCCGATGAGCGGAGGTTTTACGGATGGCGAAAGGGATTTATCGGAAGATACGAGGAATGATTGTTCGTTGCTTAGTGACAATCAGTATGTCTCTTCAACCTGTAGTGAAGTGGGATTGGAATCCCTGGGTGAGATTATCAATGCTGGTCCCATTTCAATTCATGTTTCTCCAGTTGAGTTAGATGACAATGGCGCAGCATCAGAAGGAGGCGGCTACAGAAGTAGTTTAAGTGAAGAAGAAGATGCCTCTTGGAAAAAGATTGTAGAAAGTAGTCACGAAGAGTCAGGCGAGATCACTCGAATAATTCGCGAAAAGTCGCAAAGTGTTCAGGATTTTTTGAAACTCACTGTGATTGACAGCGAAAGCGGAAGTGATTCAGATGGAGTTCCTCAGGGAAGTAATTGTGGCGGGGACAGTTGTTCACTGGTGACTTGCCCTGCAGACGATCAAAATTTTCACCAACGAGATGAGCAGCTTCAGGTATGGGGCATAACGAGTAGCTATTTGGGGGATACAGGATTTAATGATACGAGCTGCAGTGTCGTTGGGTTGAATGACGGTGATGGAATATGTGTGCCTTCGGTAGTTGAACCTCTCGGAACAGCTGTCAGGTCCTCGCATGCGGCTGTTACAGACTGTTCTTCTATAACTACCAATACTACCATTTACCAATCTGATGCTAGTACCACTACTCATACTTTACCTGCTTTGGAAAACCTTGCTTGGAATCTGGTGCGCAGTGCAGCTGAAGATGCTCTTCAAGACGCGTCTCTTTGTGTCGAATCCTCTGTCATGACTGGGATTCAACACCATAATATTAATGAACTGTCTATCGCTTTGGGGAATGTTGGATGTTCTGAACTCACTTCTCGTTCTTTTCCTCTTTCTCGAAAATCTCGCAATACTAAAACTGTCGAGGTTTTTGTGCCCGACATTGTGGTAGAGGAGGTACCTTTTGATCCTCCCTCGGATGACGAAAATGCTGTCGAGGAAACGGCATCTTACCAGCCCAAATCAAATTTAAATTTCAGGTTCGTTTTTAAGAATCTGGGCTTTGGATATGATGACTACTTTTCGGAAGTACGGTCGTCTGTGGAAGGAGGAAGTGAATTAGGAGAGAACTGTGTCAACCTGGCTGCTGCTGGCGGTGGCGGTTTTGCGACTTTTTTTACGCCACCCAAATCTGTTACCGAATCAGTTCCTCGACAAAGAACAAGTACTCCACATGCCAACGATGATAATGTAGATATTGACCTTAGTCTCGGTAATGACGTTTTTAGTGAATTTACAAGTGACGTTGTTTCGCCAACGAATTTGATGAATGGTTGTTATTCGAAGAACCTTTTTTTTAATGATGTTTTTGAAGAAGTTTCTTCGATGGAGTCTGTGAACAAATCTGAAAATGTAGCATCAGTATTGTCAGGCCATTTCTCTACCGTAAAAGTCGATAACTCTGGTGTGAACTTGGTTCCTCCTACAGATCATATTGGAGAGTTGAAATCTGGAGTTAACTCGGATCGTTTAGACGATTGTTCAGAACAAACTGTGTTACCTCGTTGCAGTGTGGACACTGATTCATTGTTAATTATTACAAATGCTTCTTCACAACCAGATGATGCTGTCGTCAATACACTCGTAATTAATAATGACTGTATGGCAGCTGAGAATACAGATGGAGACTGTACGATAAATTCCTCAAGTGGTCAAGAATATTTGTCAGTTCTTTTGTCGCATAACATTGTACCTGCAGAATTGAATGACGATGTTTTAAGTTCTGACGAAGGATTTGAAGCCTCTGAAATTGATGATCCACCATGTGATGATAACCCTGTGGATTTCAATACCGGTGCTCTCGATTTGAGATCGAATTCAACGACTGATGCCGAGTTACATGTGTCGCCCGGAGATAATGACGAAAATGAAGAATTCCTCTTGGTTGACCTGGAGACAAATGAAGCGATTTTAATGGATGGTGCGAGGCCCAAGTCGCAATTATCGTTTTCTTCCGACGCACTCGAACAAGACGTGGAATTTAACGAAAACCCCTGGGGTGGTTTTAATGTGAAACCTGTTTTTTTGGCTGCTACTGATAGCTCCAATGGAATACATAGTGATGAATTTTCTCACAATGAGTCTATAGGATGCTGCTCTTCAAGATCGTCACAAAGTGAACTCTATTTCTATGAGGAAGGCACAAAAGATTCAACTGATGCTTCCTCGTCCTCTGACAATGTCAGTGGGAGCAAGAGGGGCAGTGATAGTAGTAATTATTCTCAGAGCACGGAAGACGAGTTTGATTTTATGAAGAACGATTCGAAACTCGGTAACGATGACTTAAATGAAGTTAAGTCTGTGGTTGTTAATGACGAATTGACAACAGTGCAACTTAGACGGACTTCAACAAGAAATCAACGTGACAACCAAACTCGTTTCCAAGTGCACAAGATTCCTGAAGAGACTCTAAATTCATTAGCGCAGCTGTCATCTCTGCAAACGATTAATTCTGACTCGACGTTTTCTGTCAGCTGTAGCTCTCACTTGCCAGAGGTGGTTGCAGAAACGACCGTCACGGTTACGTCACCACAAGATACACTTCTGGTAGTTGCTGCGTCTGAATCTAGCAATGTTAAAGATATCAAAGTTGAAGAATTGCAGCTATGTAAGAGTTCGGCTCCGTTAATTGACTTGAATTCTACATTACAAGAATGTGACGTACAATCTTCTGCTTGGGAAACTTGTCCACATGCGTCGTTGACACCTGTTTGCCTCAACTGTTTGTCTCCAGTAGCAACAGAAAAATTGCATAATTTGTGCAGAGATGCCTTGTGTGAGTCAACAACGACAACAATCACTGCATCATTTTTAGACCCAGTTATGTCACTGGATTTGCCACAAGTGGTAGTTACTTCATCTGATTATGACGGAATTAAAAATATTAAGGTTGAAGAATTGCAGCTCTGCACACTCTCGTCACCACCACTTGATGTTTGCATTACAGCAAAGGAAGGTAATGCTACATCTCCTGTTTGGGAAAGTGGTACCGATTCGTCGTCCTCGTCCAGTTGTCTCAGCCCATCATCATCAACATCAGGAGAATTTGACTGTTCAAAAGTATGTGTAAATATATTGTAATTTTATGTGCTCGTTGACAGCATATAAAAATGTGATGTGCAAAAATTAATACATGCTAATACTTTAAATAATTTGTTTAATTTTGCCAGGCTACATTGTTAAAGTTTCCCAGGAAAGAAAAGTAAGAAAAAAATCAGATAGGCGCCACTTTCGTTAAGAGGCTACATCTCAAAATTACTTCGAAAAATTTCCGCAAATTTCCGCATCGTTTTTCTATTGAGCCCATAGACCCAATGTTAAAGAAAAAATGTTAATTTTTAAAATACACAGTCGCGGCGGCAATATGTTTATTTTTCATATTTAAAGTTGTCCAATATTAAGTTTTCAAAGTGCAATGTGCACTTTAAATATACAGTATGCTTGTCTAGTGATAGAACCTGAAAAAATTGGAAAGTTTTCTTCTATTTTTTAAAAAAAAATATTTCAACATCGCGAATTTCTAACTCTTATTTATGTTAAACTATTGAGTACGCCCAAATAAGAAAAAAAAAACATCCATTAAAGTGCTTGTGAAAATAATTTTAAAAAACTAGAAAAATATCAGTGTGTTTGCTTCACTGTGGTTTAATTGTGGTTTTTTAAAACTATTTTAGGTATTTTTAAGAGCCATTTAATGGATGTTTTTTTTTTTCTTATTTGGGAATATGGAATTTAAATATGGAATTTAACATAAGAGTTAGAAATTCGTGATTTTAAAATGGTTTTTAAAAATATAACCGTACTTACCAATTGTTTGTCATTCTATCACTCGATCAGCATACTGTATATTTAAGGTGCACAATTGCACTTTGAAAAGTTATTATTGGACAACTTTAAATATGAAAAATAAACACATTTCCCCAACTGTGCATTTTAAAAATTAACATTTTTTCTTTAACATTGGGTCTATTGGCTCAGTTGAAAAACGATGCTAGCGGTCTTTGTGGAGATTTTTTGAAGTAATTTTGCAATGTAGCCTCTTAAGGTGGAAATCTTTCCTGCTAGCTAAAACGTTGCTACTAGATGGCGTTTCAACCCAATTATTAGTAATCAAAAAATTCCTGGCTAATAAAATTGGACGGCATTTCATGTTTTTTTATTTTTTTTTTTTCACATCACAAACTTTATTCTCATTTGGAAAGATAAACGGAGGTGCAAGTGGTTTTTTCATAATTATTTTAAATCATTTTCTTTTAGAACTATTACTTGCTAGCATTACTACCCGGCTTTGCTTGGGAAAGTAAAACAATTAAAAGAAATAACTTTTATTGACTTTCATTATCTGTTGAGAAATTCTATCCAATAAGCAAATTCATGCTGCCACTTCTTGTCTGAGCCTGACTAAAAAAATATTTTCTAAATTTATAAAACTGGTTGCCCACTAGGTCGGTGACGCGGCGCGGTATCGAGAAAAAACGGCGCCCAAGAAACATGCATTTTAATAAATGGAGCACCGTCCATAAGGGCGGAAGCGCCGCCCTGGCAAAAGTTTGAAGCTTCTTGAGGTCGGAATTTTTCTGCGCTTATGTCCTAGTGGACGGGAGAGCAGAGAAGAATTTATCAGTTTCCTGCCATAGTTTGTGTACTTTCTCTTCCTCCTCTACCCCCCCCCCCCCCACAGCAGGCAAAAAATACTTCCTCGTCACTACTCATGAGTCATCACCGTCTCCATGGGTACTGTGGATGGAGGGGAAAAACCATGCCGCGCCACATTCATAGTGGGCGGACCTCTATTTGGAAACTGCGCTGCATCACCGACCTAGTGGGTGACGAACTTTAAAGTATTGAAATTACTTATTTCGACGTTTATCACTTGTGCATTATTCTGGCAATGTTTTTTTGAAAGAACTTAGCATGTTAGAGCATAAGTGAACCGCAGCAGTTCCATTTATTTGTATTTATCATGGAGATTACTTTTTGAACTTCTTTGTAAATTTCTTTTTTGAAAGTATATACGTCCATGTTTAACATCTTTGTAGCACCGTTGACCTAGTAAATTTTGAGCGCTACAACTGAGGCAAATTTCATTTCGCTACGTTAAGTGGTTCGCGAGTTTTTAGTGTGACGGACAAGCACATAAACTTTCTGTTTTATATTTAAGATTCAACTATACTTTTATTTACAACAAGCATGATAAAATTATTTTTAAAAAGAAAAACAGAAAAATGTTATTCACAGTAAATGACCTTGTTCAGTCACAGTGGCGTAGCTAGGCAACCACAAGACCCGCAACTGCGGGGGGGGGGGGGCGCAGGAGGTTTGGGGGGCAAAAAACGAAATGAAATTTCAAAAAATAATTGAATAAATTAACCGAGTGATTCTGTTAATTTCGAAAATAAATCGACTTTCATTTAATATTTACTTTTAAAACTACATACTTGCACCAGTAAATCTTCATAGAGATCAATGGGCACGGCAGAGGAACGGTCGGAACAACGGTAGGAATAGTCGGAACAATAGTAGGAACAGTCGGAAGGTTAGGTTTAGTTAAATTAAGCTTGTTGCAGGGTGGTTGGGGGCGCAGCCTCCAGTTTTTAAAGAATTATTCTTTTTAAATCAAATTAGTCCATTGTTCGACTGTTCCCTAATTTGATTAACGGGAAGAACGGTCGGAACAATGGACAAATTTGTTTTAATAATTTTTTTAAAAAAATGGGGACTGCGCCCGCCAGACCCCCTGCAACAAGCGTAATTTCCTAACCTTCGGAATGTTCCTACTGTTGTTCAGACCTGTTCTGCCGTTCATCAAAATAGTACCCCCACCCAGTATGAAGGCTATGTGGAGAGGAAGGTAAGGGGGCGCAAAGTTTTAAGTGTCAGGGGGGCGCACCCAAGCCTAGCTACGCCACTGTTCAGTCATTTTAAGTTGTTAGTTAGTTACCTAGTTTCTGCTATGTGAAATTTCAATTTTTTCCTTATAGTTTTCTGGAAACAGCTTTTTTTAAAAAATTGTTTTAAAATCTCAATGTCATTTTTTGTACACATTTTTAGTATGTTTTAAACCTCTGCAAGATTTTTTCTCATTTTGCGATTGATTACTTTAACAGTCAATCGGTTACAACGTTTACATGGAGGAACGAGATCCTGATGCATGGAAGGAAGACGAGGAATCAAATGCAGATGATGAACTGCACGAGAATGAAAACAACGAAGAAGTGGAGCCTTTTCAAGTGTCATCATGGAACAAGAATCTGACACCGACGAAAGGACTTTTGCGATCTCCCTACAAGAGACATCGTGGTGTAAGTAATTTTAAAGGATCTGCAATTCAAGTCAGTGATGTAGGTATGGGGGCTATAGGGGATTGATTCCCCCCAAAGGTTTAAAAAAAATTATTTTCAATTGAAATCGATGTTAGTTGATTTCTTTGTTGCCCTAAATGATTTGCACAGAAGTCAAGAAAACTTGACTTTCTTTTATAGTGTTTTCTTTTTATAGTTTTTGTTTTACAAATAAACTATAAACTTTGTATAATTTATACTTTTTCCTTAGGAGGCTACATCACAAAATTACTTCGAAAAATCTCCACAAAGAGCACTAGCATCGTTTTGCTATTGAGCCCATAGATCCGATGTTAAAGAAGAAACGTTAATTTTTAAAATACACAGTCGTGACAATATGTTTATTTTTCACATTTAAAGTTGTCCAATATTGAGTTTTTAAAAGTGCAACGTGTACCTTAAATATATGTCGATCCAGTGATAGAATGACAAAAAATTGGTAAGTGCAGTTTTGTTTATAAAAACTATTTCAAAATCGCGTATTCCTAACTATTATGTTAAACTCCATTGAGTACGTCCTTGTAAAAAAAACATCCATTAAAATGTTCGTAAAAATACCTAAAAATAACTTTAAAAAAACACAATTAAACCACAGTGAAGCCAACACATTGGCGCATTTGCTGATTTTTTTTCTGGTTTTTTAAAATTATTTTTACGAGCATTTTAATGAATGTTTTTTTTTTCTTATTCGGGCGTACTCAATGGAGTTTAATATAAGAGTTAGAACTTCGCAATTTTGAAATAGTTTTTAAAAATATAACCGCACTTACCAATTTTTGTCAATCTATCACTCAATCAGCATATATTTAAGATTCACATTATTGCATTTTTTTTAATTATTTTTACGTATTTTTATGAGCATTTTAATGGATGTTTTTTTTTATTTGGGCGTACTGGAGTTTAACATAAGAGTCAGAAATTCCCGATTTTGAAATAGTTTTTAAAAATCTAACCAATTTTTTGTTATTTTATCACTAGATCAGCATATATTTAAGGTGCACATTGCACTTTGAAAACCTAATATTGGACACCTTTAAATATGAAAAATAAACATATTGCCGCCACTGTGTATTTTAAAAATTAATATTTTTTCTTTAACATTTTGTCTATGGGCTCAATAGAAGAACAATGCTATAGCGCTCTTTGAGGACATTTTTCGAAGTAATTTGGTGATGTAGCCTCTTAAATTTTACGCTAGAATAGAAATGACGTTACGTCATTTTTTGTACGTCATTGAGTTATTGACGTAGACAGACGCCTTTTCTTCAGGGTGGGAGGGTTACACCATGAGTTTCCGTACAGGGTGACACCATGAGTTACCGCATGGGGTGACACCAACCCTAGTGACGAAACTGATCCTACCTATGCTACTGATTCAAGTTAACAAGTTATGAGAAAACCTTTTTTATTTTAGGATGAGAAGAAGGCTGTTACTTTCAAGTTTTCAAAGCGGTCTGTGATATATGAGTATCCTAAAGAAGAGGTGGAGGAAGAAGGTGGTGAAGAAGAGGTTGAGGAATTGGACGATGACGGTCGGCCCCTTTGGAGTTTTCAGGTCTATGGTTCCACATTGGATTACTCTAATTATGCAGGTAAGAATCACATTCAATTCAAAATAGCTTGTTGTTCAAAATAGCTCATTCGCCTTACACACGTGGATGCTGCAACCTCATGTGGAATTGTTTGTGGTATAATGTCAATGTTGTAACATACGGATGAAGAAGGCTTCAGCGCAAAATTATTTCAAAAATCTCTGCAAAGAGTGCTAGCATCGTTTTTCTATTGAGCCCATAGACCCAATGTTAACAGAAAAATGTTAATTTTTAAAATACACAGACGTAGCAATGTTTGTTTTTCGTATTTAAAGTTTTCCGATATTAAGTTTTCAATATACTGCTATAATGGCGCTGACATCGTTAAAACAAATTATCGTTTGCGAAAAAAATGTTTTTAAAAATATTTCTAACAATTTACAAAATATAAACGGGTATGTCATGACCTAAAAAAATTAACCTACCTTCGTAACTTGTTGAAATTCCTGTAAAACGATCACAAGAGGCGAAAATCCCCGAACCATGTACAAAACTTGCAAACTTGTCAGTACGTACGATGATGTCCCAAAAGTTATCTGTGGGATTTAAGTCTGGCGGACACGCCAGCCATTCGAGAGTGGTGATATTTTGGTTTCGTAACCATTCATTCCTTTTGTTACTGAAGCGAATTTAAAAAGAAAACGACTTAAAAATAAGTTCTTTTAATTAGTTTATGAAAACAATTGTAAGCT
>JAUPFP010000011.1:5183127-5248127 GCA_036925085.1 Brachycybe producta | reverse complement strand
GGCCGCGTCTGCTGGTGATATTTACATGGTGAAAGCCAGAAGAATAAAGAGGAACTTGAGTGTAGGTGTGGACACGGAACAATGTTGCGGGTCTGAATCGCGTCAGTTGCGATTCTGCCTCGCAACATTGAATTGGAGCAGCCCTGCAATAATGTATCGCAACAAAAAATCCAGGTGTGTACTAGGCTTAAGAAGTACAATTATTTTAATCGAATCGAGTAACCCATGTCAAAATGACGTCACATGGAGTAACTCGAAAAGTTATAACACACTATGCCGTCACGCCTACGAAATGCAAGTGTGAAGCGATGTCGTAATTACAGAGTAACAGAATGTGTGGTATCACTATTAATGTCAATAATGAATTAAGCTATAAATCAACACAGAATAGAAAAAACAAACATTTAATTACAAAAATCGTATCGAATCGTACATAAAATAGCAATTGAGTCGCCTGATTCAGTTCGATTCATAAGAAGGGATTTTTTAATGACTTGGCCATCCGTAATGTTGAGTACTGCATCTCTTTCATAGTCCGTACTTTGTTAATTGGGCAACATTTCTTAACTTCATTTTTAATGTTAAGAGGCGGGTGGGTGCAGCAAGTTGGACTTGTCTCTTTACTTACTATATGGGAGCCGTGTGCAAGAGCAGCGATTACTTGGTGATGCATGTGAGGTCCTCAGGACTTTTGCGTTGCATTTAAATTAGGGTAATTTATTTTAGTAAAAGAAAGTATGGCCTGTCATCATAATAAGATGCTTGTGACGTCATTGGGATTGCTGAAAATTTTAGGATTTGGGTCATTTTGCTTGACGGAAGTAATAAAAATAATAAGAGAAGTCAAGAGTTATTTTGTTTAAGAGGCCACATCACAAAATTACTTCGAAAAATCTCCACAAAGAGCAGTAGCATTGTTTTTCTATTGAGCCCATAGACCCAATGTTAAAGAAAAAATGTTAATTTTTAAAATACACAGTCGCGGCGGCAATATGTTTATTTTTCATATTTAAAGTTGTCCAATATTAAGTTTTCAAAATGCAATAATGTGAACCTTAAATATATGCTGATTGAGTGATAGAATGACAAAAAATTGGTAAGTGCGGTTATATTTTTAAAAACTATTTCAAAATCGCGAAGTTCTAACTCTTATATTAAACTCCATTGAGTACGCCCGAATAAGAAAAAAAAACATTCATTAAAATGCTCGTAAAAATAATTTTAAAAAACCAGAAAAAAAATCAGCACGTGCGCCAATGTGTTGGCTTTACTGTGGTTTATTTGTGGTTTTTTAAAGTTATTTTTTTTGTATATTTATGAGCATTTCAATGGATGTTTTTTTTTTCTTTTCTTATTTGTGCGTACTCATACATTCTAACATAAGAGTTAGAAATTCGCGATTTTGAAATATTTTTTTAAAAATGGAACCGCACTTATCAATTTTTTTGTCATTCTTTCACTCGATCAGCATATATTTAAGGTGCACATTGCACTTTGAAAACTTAATATTGGACAACTTTAAATATGAAAAATAAACACATCGCAGCGACTGTGTGTTTTTTAAAAATTAACATTTTTTTCTTTAACATTGGGTCGATGGGCTCAATAGAAAAACGATGCTAGCGCTCTTTGCGGAGATTTTTCGATGTTAGTTTGCGATGTAGCCTCTTAAAGTGTTGAAAATTGTTGATGCCATATCTTTTTTTATCAGACTAAGTGACACACAATCCTAAATTTTTCATAAATTCCTAGGATGCCAGAAGCTTCTTATGATGAGGCCGTTATACAAGTTGATTCATTTTATGGTATGTATAAGTAATGTCTTGAGTAATCACTATTGATTTTGAAAACTGCAGTGAATATACTATATAAAATGTTACACCAAGGTCAAGAAATGTTATATATTTTTTGGATTTGCTGTGGGTTATTTGTATGTTTGTCCACTGTGTATTCCCACAACCTATGACCTATCCGTACAAAATGTCGCAAGTTTACTTCCTACAACCTACAAGTGAAGTTAGGGTACTTGGGAGCTAGGCTTGCCACCCGTCCTCCTTTGTGAAAAACATATTTATAAGTTTTTATAAAATTTATTGTGTGGAGGACATTTTTACCTTCGTGGAAGACGGGGAGGACATTTCTTCCGAATGGATCGAGAACTGTCCTCCACAAAGGAGACCGGTGGCAAGCCTACTCGGAGCCCTAACAATTACCCTGCACGTGCATTACAGGTAGTCTTGCCACCTTTCCTCCTTTGTGGAGGACAGTCCTCCATTTGGAGGAAATGTCCTCCAACCAGGTCCGTCCTCCACGAAGACAAACATGTCCTCCACACAATAAATTTTTATAAAAACTTAAATTCGTTCGGTGGAGGATGGTCCTGGCCAGAGGACAGTTCTTCCGAATGGAGTGACTGTCCTCCACAGGTGGAAAGCCTAATTACGGGCAAATAAAATATAACGTGTCCTCATAGCTTCTTTATGGATCTACATGTATTCTGTCCATCTATATGCTGTATATACATATATACATTTAAATGAGTTAAGGTTAGGCCACACGTATGTTATGGCCAAAAAAACATTAAGTGCCTTAAATACCCATGGAAATTCTAACTTTTGAACGTGTTTATTTACACTTAAAGAGCTATACATCTATTTAGTTGCTGATGGGGAAGCTATACTAGGATTCTGAAAAACAAAATATTTTATAACAAATATCAAAAAAAATTTTTTTCAACAAAATAATACTTAAGAGTCTAGATACATCTCCATCGTGTTGCCCTTTTCGGACGTTTACTGACAGATGATAATATTGCCCAACTCAGGGGTGCCCAACCCCCCCAAAGCCAGTGGAAAATTCACCCCACCACCACCAAATGCTGAAAGCGGGTTTTAAATAACTTTTCAAATATAATTTTCATCAGTTTTAAAATGATCGAATTTTACATTGTTTGCGTAAGTTTTGTGAATAAGTTTCAATTGACCATAAGATGTGTTTGAAACGAAGTCTTTAAACTTTGGAATACATGAACATTCTCCCTATTGCGCGAGCGTAGCGAGTGAGCAATTATTTTATAGTATACTCTTGCTATCAATTCCGGCGAGCGTAGCGAACCATAAACAACAGTACTTATAATATGACGTATAACAGTGGCTGAAACACAGTACTTTCTTTTAAAATATAAATTAAATAATAAAATAATAAATTTGGATTTTCGCCCATTCTGATTATTATAAAAATATTTTAATACAAAATTTCAATCACCCCCCCCCCCCCCCCCCCAAAGAAAAGGCAAATGGCGAGTTGCTCACCAGACTAGCCCCCTGTGGGCACCCCTGGGCCTACTTAATGACTTATTAAATATACATCCTCTTAAGGGAAGACACGGGCATTCAAAGACTTTAAAAGGATTAATGGCTAGAACTGATGCATATTTATGGTCTTTTTTGCCCCTCCGAATGTTATTAGACTATGGAATTCTTTTCCAGTTGATATTTCTTTTTTTTTGCTAGGACGATTTCCAATTAATAATGATGTCTTGTTTTACCTGAATGACAATGATTTGTAATCAGGAGCAATTCCCTGTGCCAGATGGCTTTTAAGCTGATAGCAGGTGTACTGAGTTGAATTGAATTGAATTGATTTTTTTGAGCAGACACGACAATGAGACAAATGAGTGTTACTATATGGTGTTACTAAAACTGCAAGAAATTGTCTCACAATCGCTCAATGAAGATACAGTGAAGTGCAAAATGCAATACAAAGTATTGTTCATTATGTGGTTGCTTTATATCAATTTTGAAAAGGTTCTTCAATTTTTAAACAAGGTTCAGAATCGTTCTTTTTTTTAACTCCATGTTAAATCCCTTAGGACCCAAAAAAACGTTCTACAAACATTTGAAGAACTCTCGTTAAAAACGACTTAGAACAATAACAAAAAAAATGAGTACGTGTTTTCATGTATTGGCTTCATGATGTCTTCTTTTTCTAAATTTTGAAAAGGTCCTTCTATTCTTCAGTAATATTTAAAATCTTACGTTTTTTTTAATTCCATGTTAAATTCCATAGGACCAAAAAACCATCCCACAAACATTTGAAGAACTCTTATTGAAAACGACTTGGAACAATAACAACAAAATCAGCACGTGCATTAATCTATTTTCTTGATGATGTTTCCTTTTTTTATGAGCTGAGCGCGTGAAATTATTTTTATTTTAAATTAGTTTTTGAAAAGGTTATAGAGGAAATTGTGAATGAAATATTCTTCAGTTATTTTTTTTTAACATAATGTAGGCTTTGGCAATGTAGTCAATATAGTCTGTAGAGTCAATGTCGGCTTGCATTGGAAATTAAATGGTTGAACATTTAAAGTAACCATTTTGTAAGAAATTACAGATAAACCTTGGATGGGGGGAGTGTTTGTAATCCAAAGCACTCGTATATATCAAAGCGAACCAAAGGTTCAGTTGTGATCACGTTACGCTCGGCAGACAAAGCGTATGTGTACTACTTGTATTGCAAGGCCACGCTCGTTTATCAAGTTAAAAAAAATTAAAAAAAATGTTGCTCGTCTTGCAAAACACTCGCAAACAACGTTACTCGCAATCCAAGGTTTCTCTGTACAGGTTTTGCAGTTAAGAAAAAGGTACGCGATTTTATTTCTTAATATTGCAGTTTGCTTTTAAAAATTTGAAGAAATTATTAGTTTAGTTTTTGTTTTGTTTAAAATTTTCATGGAATTGTATTTAATATTGCAAAAAATATGGCAAAACTTTTTTTAAAAAAAGAACATGTACAAAGAAATACCTATGAAACACCAAGGAATTTATATCACCCACACCATGGAATGTGAGAGTATATTAACGAATTCAGGCTCGGATTAACACTTTTGGGGGGCCCTGTGCCAAGCAGAACCTCTGGGGGCCTTTAGAAGTTAGTTCGCCAATGAATGATTATATAATTATAAATCTTACATATACATCAACTTTCAAACACTGCATGCTGGATGTTTAGTATTTCTGGTTTGCCAAAAGCATTAAGGTTGTGTTAATTTAGAGAAGCACGGACTGTCGGACCTCACGTAATACCAGGCTACCAGCACCCCTAACAGCGCATATTGGGTACAATAAATTAACAGAAATTACAATACCAGACATAAAAGTCCACTTGCAGCATTAAGCATTGTCAACATATACATGCACATATACAAAAACAAAATGAATATACAAATGTGAATCCCACTAAAAATGATCCCCATTCACCACTTCCTCAGGAAGAGAGTTCCATTGTCTTATAACTCTAGGAAAGAAAGACCAATAATATGAATGTGTCCTAGCAAAAATCTCCCTAATTTTTCTAGAGTGGTCAGCCCTGCCCATGTATAGTGCTTTATTATGAATATCACTGGACTGTGGTTTAGGACAATCACCACGTGTAATTTTTCCAAACAATTTCAAACTTAACTCAGTCCTGTGATGTGCCAAACTATGCCATTGTAGCACTGACAGCATCTCAGTGACACTATCTGTAAATTTGTGCCTTCCAAAAACAAACCTAGCTGCCTTATGCTGAGCCATTTCAACTGAGTGAGTGAGTGTGAACATAGTGAGGATTCCATACAGGGGTTTGGATTAGGGAATTTCTATTTTGGGGATAAATTTGTATGAAGAAAAAAAAAACATAAATGTAGTGAAATAAGGAATTATATTATTATCACAAAGTAAATATGACAAGTCAAAGTGGGCATGGCCCCCTAAAACTCTGGGGTTCCTGTGCATGGAACAGTTGGCACATGCCTTAATATGGGCCTGAACAAATTTCTCATATTAAAGTCTACTAAATAATATGTATGGTTAGCCTAAGAATAAAAGACAAAATTTCAGAAAATATCCAGCTGTGCTTAGTGCCTTGTATCTAATTGGATCGGATATCCTGAAGAAAGAAAAAAACTGTTGGACATTCAAAATTACATGTATCTGCAGCATATTTCTAATACAAAAAGACTATATTTTATTGTTTTAATATATTTATGTTACTCATTGTATGATAATTATTAGTGTAATTACAAGTATAAAATTGATAAATGTAGATAAAAAAAATTTGCTACTCCTATAGAATGATTTGTAATTATAGCCCCAGCCCCCCCCCCCCTAACATGCAGCTTTTGCCCTGGTGCGATGAAATAGTTTTTCTTTCTTTCAAAGCAGAGTAAACAGCTAGGTGTTCACGCTGCAACAGCACCCTACCCTACAACACTCATGGTTTTCAGTGGTTATGCGGTAGAAATCTGAGGAGCCCAGAGTAATCTGCAGCCACAGCACTGCTACTGCAATCCACTCGGAGTATCCTGCAACAAATCTCTTTCCTATTTTAACAAGGAAGTGTTAGAAAGAAAGGTGGGAGAAGGAGGGAAAACACTTTTTTTTTTGGAAAGTAAATTAGGTTGTTAGGTTCGGTAACCTAACCGAACCGAACCCAATTTACTTTCAAAGCGAAAAAAAGTGTTTTTCCTCAGCCTTCCAAACTTTGTTTCGTTTCTTTCTAAAGCCTAGTACACACCGGATTCATTGTTGCGGAGCAGAATCGCAACTGACGCACTTCAGACCCGCAACATTGTTCCACTTGCTTTCACCATGTAAATAGCACCAGCTGAAGTGGCCCTTGTAATATGGGCCTACACGGTGATTCATAAAGAGGGGCAAATAAAGCAGAAACGGTGGTGGGCACACAAGCTCTTCTCAGCTGAGAGCCCATTCGGTTTAAGCCTTTTTGGACACCCTGAAATTGGAAGATGGGGCATGAAAGACTCAAAGGACTCAGTTTGCTTTTAATTATTAAAGACGTCTTTAATAATTAAAAGCAAACTGAGCCCTTTTGAGTCTCTTGTTCATATTTCGCGTCTGTTACGACGCTGTCCCGCAACAATGTTGAAATGTTTCCCATTTCGATGGGACTCAAAAAACATGAATCTGAGCTGCTGCGATATTCAGCCCCGCAACATTTTAACATTGTTGCGGGACAGCATCGTAACAGACGCGATTCAGCCCCGCAACAAAGAATTCCCGGTGTGTACTACCCTTAACACTTTCTTCATGCATCATTGATTAATCGCGTTTACCGCCATTGTTTAAAATAGGGGAGAGACTGGCTGCAGGATACTCGGAGGAGATTGCTGCCGTGGCTGCAGATTACTCTGGGCGGTTGGGGGTCATTACAGCTACCAAAGCTCACAAGCGCTACTAGGGGGAGAACAGCTATGTGGGTCACTACAGCTGCCAAAAAATATAGGGACAAAATATAGACCTTTTTTTCATCACTTTCTCGTCACTGCAGCTACGAAAAAAAATATAACCCTTTCTCCATAACCTAACCTAACCAAACCAAACCTTACCCAATGAAACCGAACCTTACCTAATGAAACCGAACCGAACCTTACACAACCAAACCTAACCAAACCTTACGTAATGAAACCGAACCGAACCTAATGAAAAATAACCTAACCTAACGAAAAGTAACCGAATCTAAACTAAACGTATTGATAAATAAAAAGGACTATTTTTTTGGTAGCTGTAATAATGACCCTAGGTAGCTGTAGTGAGCCAGTCCCCTCTGGGCTGCTCAGATTTCTACCACACATATACAGCTGTATGTAGGTATAATTATGTTTTTAAATTTGGATAATTTTTATTATTTTAAAAAAAACGTATTTATTTATTGCAATATTCCAGAAAATATTTATTGGCCAATTAGTGCCTTAATGTTTTCTTTTCATATAAATTATATAAATACTGTATATTGGCATCATTATTTTAATATAGTTATTTAACACGGTTTTTTTTCTTCTTTTGACTTTAGGTCTTTTTTTTTAAATTGCGAGCACAAAATGTAATGGAATTGAACAATAGGCAGCTTACAAAATTTATGCTGCATTGAGAACAATAAGAAAGCTATAATGATGCATTTTCACCGCCAACATTCCACAGGCATGTGTCTGTTTGAACTTGGATGACAAACAGCCTTTACTAGAAAGTAAAACTAATTTTGGTCCAGAAAATTATTCATTTGGGTTGCAGGCCAGTATTTTTTGGGCTGCTTACATCCCAAGTGGTTGTTGGATTAATTTGTCTGTTAAACCAGCGGTCGCCAACCGGTGATCCGCGAGAAATTTTTGGTGGTCCGCAGAAAAATCTGGACAATATTAGCATTTTTTTTTGTTTTATAAATAATAAAACAAAAAAAAATATTCTTAATAAATTCTTCTATTCTGAATGACAATTTTCGCCTTTATATTGCACGAAATTCACGAAATGCACTAGAGTCTAGTACAATTTTCGTAAAATATGGTACGCGAGAGCTACATTTCGTTCAGTTTCCCCCACCACACGCTTCTCCCCTAAGCTTCAATTATTTTGTAATAATTAAACTAACTTTAATAATTTTGTTACAATTAAACAACCTTTAAAGATTTTCTGTTAATAAAATGGAAGTTCTCTGATCATTATTTGTCGTATTTACGTATCTTACGTTATCTTTTTTTTTTTAAAAAAATCATATTAGTGGTCAGCGGATTTCAAATTTTGAATTTAGTTGTCCGTGAAGTCCGAAAGGTTGGCGACCGCTGTGTTAAACAACAGAGTTGACCAAAAAATGAATTTTGGCAATGCTCACACAGCAAAACCTAATGTTGCTGGTGTAAACTCATTTTAATATAGCAACAATAATTAATACTTAAAGAAATAATTTATAACATGTTTCAATATTCTAGAATAAAACGTGTTACAATGGGTGTATATTTTGACGACTTTATTAAAATTTGTGTCCTACGTACTTGACCCTTAAAACCCCGAGTACAAAGTACAGCAACATTGTATCTAAAGGTGGAAATTCATGATGGGATCAGGACTGATGGATCTGGAGTGAGAGTCCAGATCCGTCGTTGATCCCATTGTGAGTGTGGGCTCATGAGGTCCGATCCGTCAGTCCAGATATACAAAAAAATTTTATCCATCAAGTTAAGGGATCTGGACTGACACCAGCGGTACAACGAATGTGGTTTTCTCACTTCAACTGGCCTAACATAATGTACCAAACCATTATAAGAAATAGGCGGGGACCACATTTGTTCTATTAGTCGCCATATCGAATTTCTTTTCTCCTACTAATAGGAATGCATTAAGACATTTTTTCTCGATAGTAAACACTGTTATTTTTCCCCAGTTGAAAATTTTTCACCGAGTTCAAATTTTCGCCACAGTGGAAACAAGGCCTAAATGTAAAAAAAAAAATAGAAGTACTTAAGTGTGTTGACCGTTCTCTAGGTGTAATTTTTATTAATGAGAAAGGCCAAGGAATAAAAACAATAGGTATGTAAGATCCAAATTTGGGATGTGCGGTTATATTTTTAAAAAACTATTTAAAAATCGCGAATTTCTAACTGTTTTATGTTAAACTCCATTGAGTACGCGCTCATAAGCAAAAAACAACCCATTAAAATGCTCGTAAAAATGCGTAGAAATAATTAAAAAAAGACGTGCACGTGCGCCAATGTATTGACTTCACTGTGGTTTAACTGTGGTTTTTTTAATTATTTTTAGGTATTTTTACGAGCATTTTAATGGATGTTTTTTTCTTATTTGGGAGTACTCAATGGAGTTTAACATAAGAGTCAGAAATTCGCGATTTTGAAATAGTTTTTAAAAATATAACCGCACTTACCAATTTTTTGTCATTCGATGACTCGATCAGCATATATTTAAGGGTGCACACAGCACTTTGAAAACTTAATATTGGACAACTTTAAATATGAAAAATAAACATATTGCCGCGATTGTGTATTTTAAAAATTAATATCGTTTGCGGAGGTATTTCGAAGTAATTTTGTGATGTATAGCCTCTTAAGTCTAAGCCCAGCACGAATGGCAATATGGCGTAGTGATTTCAAAGTGGAACTCGCAGCAAGTAATTACCTTCAGATACACTGAGTTGGCAGTTACATCATTTTGATGTCATTATTCCATATTCGTTGCAATTTCTGTAAAATTTAATTAAATTAACATTATTATAAAATTTTATAATCGCCTCCATAAAGGAGCCATTAGTTAATTTCACCTAATTTAACCTCGAAAACAATAGCGT
The DNA here is from genome assembly GCA_036925085.1 of Brachycybe producta. Taxonomy (NCBI): domain Eukaryota; kingdom Metazoa; phylum Arthropoda; class Diplopoda; order Playtdesmida; family Andrognathidae; genus Brachycybe; species Brachycybe producta. The sequence goes on along the minus strand of JAUPFP010000011.1, from coordinate 5,237,993 downwards.
ATTGCTGAATATTGTCGGGTTAATATGTTCTTAGATTTTTTATGCAAATAGGAAAAAACAGATTCGAACAACCATTTTACTTAAAAAGTAATCTTAAGCTAATATTTCCATACTTTTCTTTGCACATCTTAGTGTTATTTAGAGAAGTACAATAAAAGCAATGAAAACACCCAAAAAGCAAGCATCCATTATGTCCTGTTTCTACTTGACAAAAGATATTAAACTGCATGAACATTTAAACTGGAGATTTTTATTAAAGGTACGAATTACTGCAAAACGAAGCAATGGAAACATAGCTGTAATTATGATTTCAATAAAACTTGAATGTAATTTTTTTCCATTTGTCAATGTATACCTGAAATCAAAATATCTTAAAATTTTTTTTAATTTTGTATTCCTTTTACAATAGATTGCACATTTAGATGTATATTATATATTATTAAAGGCCTTTCTAGAGCTCGATAAAACAACTCTGAAAAAAAACTTCTGAAAATTACAATTACTCTTAAGGCCTTGCTATAGCTCAATGAAACACTCAGAAATGATAGTTTTTGGAAGTTTTTTCTTCCGAAAACTGCTGTTTCACAGTGGGGAGTACTCCGAAAAAAAAAAAGCTCTGAAATACAAATACAGTAGAGAATCTAGGGAAATGCAACACTGCAATGGTCAGGGTGACCATATATGTGCAGACAACAGCATAGGAATTTACCCAGTTGCTTTTGTTTTCACAGAGTTTTCATTATGCTGTAGGCTGCTAATTATTTTCTGAGTTCCATTTTGTGGAATTTATGTGTTTGGAATATTTTTTCAGAGTTCTTTTCATTGAGTTCTAGCAAGGCCTTTATGTAATTCAGCACCATCGGATGTTTGTTTTTTTCAGAGATATTTTTTATCGAGTTCTAGAAAGGCCTTAACATGAACAGAAGTGAAAGTCACTAGTCTTGATATATTATTACTAGAAATAAACAATTTTTTTCTTCTGTGGAATGCATATGTTATATAATTCAATCGTTTCGTTTTTTCTCTCGCTTCCAGATGATAACCATTCCCTGAAAAAATAAAAAAAATAAAAATTAGTTTAAATCTGGTTAATTTGCATGCATTGTAGGCCATTCTACACCAAATTAATACAAGCCACAAATTTAACCCATTAGATGTTTAATAAAACAGGGTACGTAAATTTCAACTAACTAATCATTTATGGAGAACCAAAATTTGAAGAAAAAAGGCCTCCAATTATTGACACTGATCATTTACAGTAATTGTTGGTTCAATTTTCTTTTCTTTAACTGAATTTGAAGCAGACAATTGAATTGGAGAAAACTATTCCTTCATTCTCCCTATAAACAATATAAATTGCCAGTGTTGCCATTAATTTGTACTGCCAGAGTGTAGAGGAGATCTGGATTGCTAGATTTTGCCAGTTCTTGCCATATTCACAGTTAAAGTGTTGTTTATCATTAACATTGTAGCAACATAGTTTTTGAATATTATGCTCAATAGTGCATCATCAGTTAAGTGTTTTATATTTTTTACCTGGTCAGTCAATTTTTATGGTGTTAGAAATTGTTATTTAAGAGTTAATAAGTAACCAGATGATTAAGTAATTTAAAGACTAACATTTCACAATATTTGAAGTTTTGGATTACTTAAACAGGGTATAGACATTTGCCATAAAGACACTTGCTCTAAAACCATTTGCACTAAAGGGACATTTGCCCTAAATCCACTTGCCTTAAAACCACTTTTTTGTTCTCGCTTTTCATACGGTTTAGTGTTTTTTGGTGGAGTATGTTAAATAGGTTCTCTATGCTGCAGGTGCGCAAAAAACGCCAAATGACATAAATTTACATTACTGATTAGGGCAAATGTCCCTTTAAGGCAAATGGTTTTAGGACAAATGTCCCTGTAGGGCAAGTATCTATAAGGCACATGTCCTTTTAGGGCAAGTGTCTTTAGGGCAAATGTCCTACACTCTACATAAACATGCTTTGTAAAATAAAGCTTAAAGTCAAAATATTGTATGGGAATTGGTTGGCACATTATAATGGGGAAAGGTTGGAACAAAGCTAAATTGTTTTTGTTCCAAAAAAAAATCACATCACATTGTCCATGAAGGATGTGTAACATTTCTGTGTCCTAAGACTATTCAATCAAGTAATGACTTCAACCTCGGAACTGTCACGTTAGGAAAATCCTCTAATACAGGACGAGATTAGATTACCACCTAAAATGGGCTCAAGAAAAGCATCAGCAATCAACAGTATTAAAATATCCTCGACAATTCTATCACACCTGTAAAAAATGAAGTTAAATAAAGCAAAAACGAAAATCTTCCTTCAAATTCTATCAGCAAAGGCGGACCCACCAGATGCGATTGTAAGTCTGATTATTGATTCTGATTAAAATCTTTTGTAAATTGTACTTTTTGTTTAATTTGTTTAATACAGATCTGATTGGAAAGTATCCGGACTGGTTCCATAACTGTAGAATGGTGCGACTTGTCACGGATTGACCTACTTGTTTTGTTGCACTAGTGCTTTGTTCTTGCATTTGAGCATTTGTATGAGATTTTGTCAAATACCTAGCAAAACTTGCAAAGACAAATACAAAAAATTATAGAAAGTGTATGAGGAGGATTGTACACAAGTTTATGGGTCACTACAGCTACCAAGGCTCACAAGAGCTACTAGGGGGAGAACAGCTACTTGGGTCACTACAGCTATCAAAAAAATATATAGACCTTTTGTTTATCAAAAGGGTCACTACAGCTACCAAAAAATAGGGGGACAAAATACAGACCTTTTTTTCATCACTTTCTCGTCACTACAGCTACCAAAAAAATATAACCCTTTCTCCCTAACCTAACCGAACATTACCTTATCTAATGAAACCAAACCGAACCTCAGTGGCATAGCTAGGCTTGGTTGCGCCCCCCCCCCCCCCGCCGCGTAAAACGTTGCGCCCCCCCCCGCGCCTCATACTGGGGGGTGCTATTTTATTCAGTAGTAACAGTAGGAAGGTTAGGTTTAGTAAAATGATGCTTGTTGCTGGGGGGCGCAGCCCCCCATTTTTTTATTTTTTTATTTTTTTTATTTTTTTACATCAGATTTGTCCATTTTCCCCGAACGTTCCTCCTATTGAACAAATTAGGATACAGTCGGAACAATGGACTAATTTGATTTAATAATTCTTTTAAAAAAAGTTCGGACCTTCGGACTGTTCCAATTATTTTTCCGACTGTTCGTACCGCTGTTCCGGACCGTTCCGCCTTTCATCAAAATAGCACCCACTAAAAAAATTTCTATGCACAATAAACGAAATGAAAGTCGATTTATTTTCGAAAATAACTGAATAAATTAATCGAGTGATTCGGAATCACTTGCTTAATTTATTCAATTATTTTTTAAAATACATCGAACTTTCATTTCGTTTTTTGCGCCCCCAAACCTCCTGCGCCCCCCCCCCCCCGCAGTTGCGGGTCTGGGGGTTCCCTAACTACGCCCCTGCCGAACCTTGCCAAACCTAACCTAACCTAACCGAACCTAACCTAATCTAATGAAACCTAACCGAACCTAACCTAAATGAAACGTATTGAGAAAAAAAGGCCTATATTTTATTGGTAGATGTAATGACCCTTGGTAGCTGTAGTGACCCTTTTGATGAAAAAAAGGTCTATATATTTTTTTGGTAGCTGTAGTGACCCAGGTAGCTGTAGTGAGCCAGTCCCGTTGTATAGACATTTTAGAGATGACTGTGAAATTGTTGAGAGTGATGAACGTTTTGGGAGGCCAGCAACCAGCAAAAGTAAAAAAAAATGTCGAAGTTGTGTGTTTGGCCATGCGGACAAATCGCCGAATCACGATTCGTGAGTTATCTGTAGACTTAAACATTAGCTTCGGTTCAGTTCAGTCGATTCTAATGAACGATTTGGGTGTCGAGTTGCGTTGTCAAGACAATCTGACGTTTTTTTTTAGATCATGACGGAATTGTGCAACATGAATACGCTTTACCAGGCCAGGCATTCGACAAGGAGAACTATACTACCAAGTTTCATGGTGTTTGACGCAGTTTATCTCAAAAGACGGGCGTTGCATGAGAGTACCGAATGGCAACTTCACCATGACAATGTGCCCGCCAACTCGTCGCAAGCTGTGCAGCAGTTTCTTGTTAAGCACCGCATTTAACAGATCTACCAGCTGCCCTATTTGCTAGATCTCGCTACCTGTGACTTCTCTCTCGGTTTGCCACCTGTGAGGAAAATCAGTTGTTCCCTTATATCTCAGAAGGTAAGTTCAAACAAATGTTTTGAGCAACGGAAACAGCATTGAACTAAGTATATGGCTTCAAAAGCCACTTCACAGACACGTTTCAATTTTTTTCTCATTGTTTTCCCGTCAAAATCGTAAGAAAAAAAATTAGTCAAAAAAGTGTGCCAACCAATCGCAGTCACCCCTACTTAATCAACATGACTTAGCTTTGTGGGTGCTAGAAACAGCCAAGTGTAGCCAGCACTAGCTTTTCGTTTGCTCCGTCCTTTTATGAGCGTCATCAATTTCTAATTGGTTTGTTATTTGGTCTGATGTTAAATGCCCCGCCCTTATCAATTTCTAATTGGTTGATATTTGGTCTGACGCTCATAAAAGGGCGGAGCAAACGAAAAGCTAGTTCTGGCTACACTTGCCCGTGTGCTAGAGACAGATATGGGCTTCCATCAATTAAGAAATCCCATCTCGTCCCATCCTTTGGATGGACTAAACAAAAATACGTGGAACTGATGGAATGGCTGTTACTGATGGGATGGGTGGGAACTATTGTACTTATGGGTAACATCAGTCCCCCACAATGGTTAACAAACCAAACAAACATCACACTCCATCTATGCCACATAAGTGGCCTTCCTTAATTAAGCCTTGTATTCACGATGATAGTTTTCACAATAGTTGCGATCAAGACAATATCACACTGTTGCGATAGCACTATCACACTATCTCGTTTGACTAGATAGTTGATTGTACTGTCGCAATAGTAATAGTTGTTGAGTGACCGTTTGTAGGGAAATTTGGCTTCTGGAGGGAGAGAGGCAACACTGTTGTTGACTCAATGATATCTGTGAAGTAGACGTTACACTGTCACAACAGAACTAGTCTCACGAAAGAACTATCACCGTGAAAATGGGGCTTTACATTCAGGAAATATGGGTGAGCCAACAACGAGATAACACATTTTTGAGTTACTGTATATCTCAGCGATATGTGATCACACGATCAGCGATCTAAGCACTTTTTGGCCAACATGTGGACAGAGAGGACCACATCTAACCAAAATACTGTCAGAATAAATTTTCATAAAAATTTAAAAAATATGACGTTTAAGATGTATTTTTGTTGTTGTTGTTTAGATTTGGCATGGAATGATCCCTCACGCATTACTTCTGCATCACTCGAGGCCAAAAGCGACTCATCGTAGTTAAAGCAAACGTCAAGAACAGGAGCTGAATGACCTTGTAACTTATTGACGCAAGGTTTCGATTCTCGTTCTATGTCGAAGAAGTACACACACGAATCTTCACTTCCCGACACTGAATGTTATGAAAAACGTATTAAAAAAAATTCTGTTATTGATTCGTACGAGGCTACATGACAAAATTACTTCGAAAAATCTCAGCAAAGAGCGCCAGCATTGTTTTTATATTAGCCCATAGACCTAATGTTAAGAAAAAAATGTTGATTTTTAAAATACACAGTTCGCGGCAATATGTTTATTTTTCATATTTAAAGTTGTCCAATATTAAGTTTTCAAAGTGCAATATGCACCTTAAATATATGTTCACCTAGTGATAGAATGACAAAAAATTGGTAAGTGCGGTTATATTTTTAAAAACTATTTCAAAATCGCGAATTTAGACCTCTTATGTTAAACTCCATTGAGTACGTGCTCGTAAGGAAAAAAAAAACATCCATTAAAATGTTGGTAAAAATGCCTAAAAATAAATTAAAAAAAAAACACAATTAAACCACAGTGAAGCCAACACATTCGCGCACGTGCTGATTTTTATGGTTTTTAAAATTACTTTTACGTATTTTTGGATGTTTTTTTTCTTCTTATTTGGGCGTACTCAATGGAGTTTAACATAACGAGTTAAAAATTCGCGATTTTGAAATAGTTTTTAAAACTATAACCGCACTTACCAATTTTTTGTCATTCTATCACTCGATCAGGACATATTTAAGCTGCACATTGCATTTTGAAAACTTAATGTTGGATAACTTTAAATATGAAAAATAAACATATTGTGTATTGTGTGTATTTTGAAAATTAACATTTTTTTCTTTAACATTGGGTCTATGGGCTCAATAGAAAAACGATGCTAGCGCTCTTTGCGGAGATTTTTCTAAGTAATTTTGTGATGAGGCCTCTTAAGGCTTGCTGCATTACTGACCTACACATGCACCTTGTCGAAAGGACATTATTGGACAAAAAGAACTGTGAATTCCTAAGTGAGTATGTTGAACAAAAAATCTTCGCTTCAGTTTCAGACTTCCTTCGGAATCAGCCACCCTACAAAAGACATTTTTTGTTACAGTTATTTCTTTGTTTCAAGTTAACATTTGAACAAACACATGCCTAAACAGGAACAAAGAGTTGGAAGCACAGTTAACGAGAACCGATGGATCGCGTGCTTCACGGCTTATCCAGTTTCGTGACGATAGAGACGTTATAGGATGATCTTCTCCAACAACAATTCTTAAGAAAATGAAAAGGTAATAATTGAAATTGGTGAATGGTACATATTAAATGTATTGTGTTGTCTTTGTCTATGTTGTTGACTAACCTACGACCTTTGGTCAGTTTTCCACACGCGATGTCAAAAAGGAATGAAATAATAACGCCCTGTAATATATTTTTAACTACATGAAATTTTTAGTATCGTAACCACTGTATAATCTAAACAACCATTCACACTGGCAGCTTATACATGTTACAGGATCAAAGGTAGGTCAAACAAGCTAGTTTTTCTCAACATGTAGCTCAGATACACAAACATACATCAATACTATTAATTGTTAAGAGTTTTGAGAAACCTCGATTTTCGAAAACCGTCGTTTTCGGGTTTCATTTTTGAAAACCGCGGTCTCGTCTAAGACGCAGGGACGCAAATTTTAAGCCTTGGCTAAGGTGCAGCAGTACAAATTTTAAATCTCGCCCTGGGCACATGAAACCCTTGAGCCGACCTCGACATATCTGTTACACAAATGTAATAAAATGAACTTGAAAAGTAATGAAATTAATTTTAAGATAAACAAGTAATTGTACGGTTAATATTAATTTATTTTTTTAAATCTGGGGCCCGTTTCACGGAAAAGACTTGTTTTGTCTTTTCCGTGACAATTGTTGGTTACAGGTGTTTCACAAACATTTGTACACAAAAGTGTTGCATTAGGAAGGAAATAAGGTGCGTATTTTAAAAGAAATACGAGATGGCAAGAACTAGGGATGGGACATTCAAATCCCGCGAATCTTGAAAAATATTCGAGATTTGAAAACTCGAATTTTCGCGCTTTTTTCGTCTTTTGAATCTTTGGAATCCTAACCTAAAAAAAACCTAAAAAACTTTGGTAAAATTAGTTTTAAAAGCCTAGATACACGTCCATCTTGTTGTTTTGAGCAGACGACAACGAGACAAATGAGTGTTCTTATATGGTGTTACTAAACTGCAAGAAATCGCCTCAATTGCTCAATTAAAATACAAGAAAGCGCAAAATGCAATAAAAAGTATTGTTCTTTACGTGCTCGATTTATATAATTTTGAACAACGTCCAAAATCGTTCGTTTTTTAACCCCATGTTAAATCCCATTGGATCAAAAACAGTCCCACAAACATTTGAAAAACTCTCATTAAAACGATTTAGAAGAATAACAAAATAATTAGCATATACTTTCCTATATTGGCTTCACGATGTTTCCTTTTTATAAATTTTGAAAAGGTCCTTCTATTTTTTAATAACGTTTAAAATCATACTTTTTTTTAACTCCATGTTAAGTCCCATAGGACCACCAAAAAACCGTCCCCAAAACGTTTGAAGAACTCCCAAGAAAAACGACTTAGAACAATCACATAAAAATTACCACGTGCATTAATCTATTGGCTTCACGATGTTTTCTTTATATAAGCTAAGCACGCGAAATTATTTTTCTATTAATTATTATGTGACTTGAAACCTGGCGAAAAAACGTTAAAAAACCGGTTTTCAATCAAAAACGATCGCAGCGCCTACAATCGGAGAAATTTTGAACTAAATGCTGTATCTAGGCGCTTAACTCCATTTTGACGTCCAATAGAAGCAAGCGTTCACTAAAAAAACGGCGATTGTTGCAATTTCGGTGGTACCTAGATCAATCACATCTTGTGGCGACCCGGAGTGCCACACTGTTTTTTATTATTAATAATTTAATATTTAATATTATTTCATTTATTTATTTCTTCTTAATGAATAATATAGAATTCTTATACGAAGGATTCGAGATTCGAGAACCGTTTAGGATTCGGATTCGAGAAAATTTAGGATTCGTCCCACCTCTAATAAGGACATTCTGTTCAATTTCAAAACACTTGTAAACTAATCTTACTTACCTTTTTAGTTAGGTAGAAAATCTTTGGTTGGTAACAAGTGTCAGTAACAAGTTTGTCCACTACACTTGTTAGCTACAAGTGATTTTTTGTGGTTTACAAGTAATTTCACTTGTAAAAATTCACATGTAATTACAACTGTGCACTTGTGCCTTTGTGAAACGTCAATAAGTAGATATTTTACAAACTTGTAAAAATTTACTTGTTGCTAACAAGACTTACAGTTTTGTGAAACGGGCCCCTAGTAATTGTTAATAGTTATTTTTTTACTGCTGTAATTAGTAATTGGAATTCATTACTTTTAAAAGTAATATTGTCCCAATCAATTGGGATAAAATCTTAATTTGTATTGAGTATAGCTTTTGCTGCCAATGTAGACTTTTAAGCAAGGTTTTAAAAAAAACATACTTTGTCGTCACCAGCCCAAAGTATTCGACCCGAAGATTCAAATGCAAGTGACAGAACCTTCCCAGCAACTTTGCTACACCCGCCACGAAGATAAATCCCAGTGGAAACGTTCAGAACTTGAACATAACCAGCACTGTTACCAACCTATTTAAATCGTTTACAACAGTTCAAGGAATCTGATATGTACCGTTTAATTTTTAAAACAATTTTAATATTTATAATTTTAAAGGATACAACTGTCATGTTATTGTTCATTGGCTGAAAAACACATGACAGCAATTCTCCCTTGAACATGTCGCCGACCTCCCGAAGGCATGTTCCATCTTGAGTGTTCCACAGGCGGACAGAACCATCTAAAGACGAGGACACGATCAGGTCGTTTGATAGCGACCACTCAAAATCTGCAAAACAAATAGCATCAAGTCATGTGTGACAGACCTTCTGCATGAATTTCATTATTTGTCTCACCTGTTACACCTTGCGTATGTCCTCTCAGAACCGAGACAACCGATGCTGGTGATGGTAAAAGTTGGCAGATAGACAGCGTGCAATCCATAGAACAACAAGCAAGTCGGGACAGATCATCGTTTGCAAAGCGGACAGCAGTAACTGTTAAATGGTCAAGAGTTCAACCAATATTATTTTGTCACATTTTGTGTGTACGAGGGTGAGATAAAAATGATCAGTACTCCGGTTTTCTGGGATTCTCAAGGGCCAGTGTTGGAACACTATCAGGAAAAAGGTTTTCAACAATCAACAGTGCTTGTTACAGTGAGATGCTCACTGAAGAGCTGAAGCCTAAACTTCGGATTAAACGCAGAGGACTGCTATCCAAGGGCGTTGTGGATCTTGCATGACGATACCCACACTGTTTACACTCTGCAAAAATTTCGTTTTGAGGTGTTAAGGTGTCCTCCCTATAGTCCAGATTTTGCTCCATCGGACTTTCACCTGTTTGCTCCCCTGAAAGCATTCTGTGATTCTATAACCAGAGTACGGATAATTTTTGACTCACCATCTTATTCTATCAGTAATGCAACACAGTAAAAGTTAATGTCAACCAATTGTAATACCAGCTTTAGAATGTTGATCAAAGATGTGATGCATTCCTGCAAACGCATAGTTCTCCTCGATACTGGTGCCACCTACGATAGCCCTGGAGAAAAAAAATCAAAATTAAATTGTGCAAAACAAAAGAATTCCACTGTATAAATTTAAAGACCTGCTCGCCTCTGCAGCATACGTTGGAACAACTCCACTCGATCCTTGAAATGGAGATCTCGCGTTGTTCCATCTCATGTCACTTGCATCAAAAGAATCAGAGGCCTTTAAGAAAAACGAAGAGATAAAACAATCAAGCTCAGTTTTAGTTTGGCACATGTTTCACACCAGAGAAAACGCGACAGACCTCAAGAGTGACGCGGCTGTTGGATCGTGCGCTCAAACTGCGGCTCTTTACACTGCTACAAATAGAAAAGGTGACCGAGTGACACATGCAATTAAAAAACTGTGTTTGCTCACCTTTGTTCTGTTACTGATCCATAACGTTGAGATAAAAGTTGGCTTCGTAGTTTCAAATAATTCCTACGAATAGCCGGATCCCGCTGAAAAATACAATACACTAACGCTCAAAATTCATTATGTAAAGAAAAGGAAGGGTCACACTGCTCTAGAAAATGTTGTAAAAAATAGTGCGAAAGAACTCGATCAACACCACTGGCAAAATATTGTTTGGAGTTGTGGAGAATTATCACAAAGTAAGGCACAAAATGCCTACAAAATGTCTACTGTGAACATGAGGGTCGGTATAAAATATGGAATTCCGCAGGTTTAGAATTCTGCACCATCCTGAATTTGTTTATCGCTGCAGAAAAGCATAATATTGCATTCTGGTTTATTTGAGAAATTCTCTCCATGGACAATAAATCTCGTTATCTGTCGGTTTATTAACTGGAGTTTGTTTTACTTGCGATCACTCCAAATGACACTGATCACTTTGAATCACACATTACTCCAAATAGCACCGATCACACTCCAAACGACAATGATCAACCGAAATGGCACCTATCACTCTAATGACACTAAACAATCTGATACTTAACACTAATTACACTGACACCATAATCGGATTGTTTTTTTTGGGCATTTTGCACATTGACAAAACAACTTCAAAGTTTTCAGTGTTGCTTGGAATGATCGGGGTTGTTCAGAGTGATCGGTGCCTTTCGAGATGATTATTAATGTTTGGAGTGAACATGGTCATTCGGGGTGATCAGTGTCGCTCTTATAGTGATAGGTTGGACGACCATGCGCTTGACCAAATACCGAAACATGTTTTTTTATACCAGTAAACGTGTAATATTATTTGATGCTCAACTTTCAGATTCGTCAACTTTTCTATTAAAAATAAATTTATACAATTATTTCTATAATTCGTTGCGGGACGCACAGGAAGACCGGCAAGTCGCATGCAGCCCACAGGTCGTATGTTGTGCATGGATGTTCTATAAGATTCCTTGAATTTCTTCCCTTTCTTTTGCTTTGGTAGGGACACTTCCCATTGCTTAAAAGGGGTATGTGCCTTTGTTGTAATTGGCTTATAACTAACCGAATTAGACAAAAATTAGCAGCTTTTATATTAATTAAAACTCAATTACAGTACTAAAATTTTTTTAATCAAAATAATACCAATGTGATACCAGTGTGTATGAATACTAAAAAAACTATGCAGGTATAAAGTTAAAAGTAATCAGAATTTTTTTTATATAAGAACTTGCTAGTATGCCAGTTCTTTGCCCGGCCAGAATATGATCGTTGCAGTACTACCCATCGTTCTATCTTGAATATGATGTCCCACGGGATATACACTTTCCCTAAAACCATTTGCGCTATAGGAATATTTGCCGTACATCCACTTGCTCTAAAACCATTTGCCCTAAAAACACTTGCCCCTAAAATGACATTTGCCCTAAAACCATTTACCGTAAAGGGACATTTTCCCTAAAACCACTTTTATGTTCTCGCTTTTCATACAGTTTACACTACTGATTAGGGCAAATGTCCTTTTAGGGCAAGTAGTTTTTAAGTGCAAGATGAATTTTCACTACCTTCACATATGGGGGCATAAAAAACCTACATGCAGCAATCCATACGTGGGCAAAAATTTATAGCCCTTTCTTTTTCATGGAAGACATAGTGACTGGTCATTGCTATCTGGATATGGTGCAGAACTGACTATTTACCCAACTGAATGAAGATTCCAGTGACTTCATTTTCAAGGAAGATGGAGTGCCACCTCATTGGCATTTGGATGTTTGCCATTTCTTGAATGAAGTGTTCTTTCACCATTGGATTGGTCGCAGTGGACCTAATGACTTGATACCTCCTTGGTCACTGGATCTTACACCATGCACACCATTCTTCTTTTGGGTGTTTATTAAATACTAGAAAGAAAGCCCGTCCCCTGTGGTGGTCCACTTACAAAAAAGCTAATTATGCTATGTGAAAGTTCATTACATTTCCTTTCCACCATAGATGACATTTTACAGGTGAAGAAGTGACAATTTTTCAAAGTTTGGAAAATATTTTTACCTTTTTATACAAATTGTAACAAAAAACAAGTGCATTAAACATATGCAAATTCAAAAACATGTATATTACATAGGCTATAATGCTGTAACAATGTAGAGCTCTTGTTACGGGGCTCAGGTGATACTCTTTTAGCTAGAGCAGATACCGCTTTTCGCTGGGAGAGTTTAGGATATATTACCTGAGTCCTGCCGGTGCCAGGGTCGTTCTCTCAGATATTCCTGGATTCGTAGCTGCTAAGGAAAGAATGTTTTAAACAGGCGAGACGGATGCAAGTTCGGCGTTATACATATTTATTCATGACCAACCATTAATACATGAATGAACAGAGAATAGTTTCAGGGTGTGGCGTGCTTTCGCCACTGGACCATTATATGAGTAGTTTCATAGTTTCGATAATCAGAGAATGGACCCAGAATCTATTGAAGCATGGTCTTTTATACCCAGAGCCTGTGTACACCTTTTCAGGGGTACATATGCCCTGGGGACCATGCATCGACGGGTATCCATCCGCCGATGTCGGAACCTGAATGTGTCTTGTAGCTTTGGGGTCTCCAAGAGGGAAGAAAGGGGCGGAAATCCGTCCCTTACGTCCCCAGAGACTCCCAGGCTAGGGGAAGGACAAAACGGCGAAATACAGGGTGTTACAATGCAATAAACACAATCATTTCGATTTTTAATTTATAAATTTTCAATTGGTCACTTTTCATATACAATACATACATGTACATACATGTAGTACTGTATATGGACATGTATTATACGTACACTGTATAGTGTATACACAACATTACACATGGCTTATATATTTTAGTGACTTTCACAAGTATATGTATTACTATATAATATAAAAAAATATAATATCCCAGGTCTGTGTGTGTGGAGTAACTGTACAAAACCATTGAAGCACATCGGAATTTATATAAATTTGAATAAATGAACCGTTTTTTTCTCAAGGTCAACTATATGTTGAACTCTTCCTTTGAAAAGTGTAGAAGGGGGAGACAGAGAAAAGTGTAGAAGGGGAGACAGAGAAAAGTGTAGAAGGGGAGACAGAGAAAAGTGAGAGGGGGTGAGGGGAAAAGGTTGGAAAGTGTAGAAGGGAGAGAGAGAGAAAAGTGGGAGGGGGTGACTGAAATTGAAATGAAAGGAGAAAAAAACGATGCGCATGCACACAAATGCCTGTGAATTTTGCTCCAGTCATTTATGACGGGTTACCCCACTAGTTACTATATAAAAAAATGTTTTCTCTCCACCTATACCTTTTAAAAAAGTGACCAATTGAAAGTTTTTACATTAAAAACACTGATGTATTGTATTATATCCTATGTAAACTACAGGTTTTTTAATTTGCATATGTTTAATACACATGTTCTTTGTTAAAATTTGTATCAAAAGTCAAAAATATTTTTCAAACTTTGAAAAATTGTCACTTCTTCACCTGTAAAATGTCATCTATGGTTTTTACATCACTGGATCGAAATTGTAATGAACTTTCACATAGCATAATTAGTTTTCTTGTTGGTGGACCACCACAGGGCGAAAATCGGGGTCAAAAGTCACCCAAATTGTTTTTTTTAAAGTTTTGTCTAATTTTTTTATTATGTTGCAGTCATAGTTCAATCAAAGTAATAGTGCCACATACTAGAGTAGACCCAAGTGCATAACTACAAAAAATATGAACCCTGACCTTTGACCTCAACACGACCTAAAGTGGGTTCAAATTTGACCAAAATGCTAAAAATTGAACGTGTAATTTGACACCCTCAATTTTATAATAATGAAAAGATGATTAAGTACTCATTGTTCTATCTTTAGTAGTTTTGGAGTTAGCATTTTTTGAATTTGCATCATTTTCAGCAAAACAGTGAAACTTCAAAGGGCGAATTCTCGAAAAATTATGGCCCGATTTAAAAACAAAAAAATTTAAAGTGTTCTAGTTGTGTTATGATGTCTGTGATGATCAAGCAACAAAAGACATAAATTATAACTCAAGTTACACTTGATTGATTCGCCTTAAATTTTCAACATAAAGAAAGCATCTTATATTATAAATTTTCTGCTAGGCTGAAAACAAATTTTTTAAAAAGGTAAAAATTAAAAAGAATTAAAAACTGGAAAATGACCGTTTCATAATTATAGACGCAATAATAAACTTTTCACTTTTATTTCAGTGACAAAATAAAATACTGAACACAACAGTAACATTAAAATTAATAAAGTATACAACTGTCCTGAAGTTTCATAGCTGAAAACATTTTTTCTACACACTGCAAATTTACAGAAATTCTGCCTGAAGTAGCTAAAGTGGCACTTTTCAGCTCTACTAATGTATTATTATCATGGCAATCTGCTTAATCATCACGTATGGTGATGTACCAAATGTTCTCTATAGGATTTAAGTTGAGGGAACATTTCGGCCGTTCGAAAGTGGTGATATTTTGGTTTTGTAACCATTTCTTCGTTAGGTTACTGGAGGAAACTGGTGTATTTTCTTGCTGTAATACTAAGCTAATGCTAAGGAATCGATGTTTTTTAAGGCAGTGCATATTCTCCCAACATTGTCTGACAAATGATATTTGTTTTGGTTGAAATGAATCCTAAGCTATGCATTTCAAAAACTATGCTACTCATTCCAAAGACACTAAATGTTTCCCATATCATTAGGCCACCCACTGCCAATATTTTCATTAGAAAAATATTGTTTTCTTCACATCCTTCCAATATGAAGAAAAGAAGGAAAAAAAACTTCAAGATCTTCAAGATTGAATTTTTCCCTCTCAGAAAGTTTGGTGTTGAGAGCCTAACAATATGAGAAGTGTTTAGTGTCTCTTGTATTGAGTAGCTTTTCCTTCATTTCCACCAAAAAAATGTTTATTATCAGACAACGTTATGAGAATGTTTACTAACGGACTAAAGTGTTAACTTAGTATTCGAGCAAGAAAATGCACCAGTTTACTACAGTAACATAAGGAATGAATGGTTAATAAACCAAAATATCACCACTCTCTAATGGCCGGCGTGTTAAGCAGATTGCCATGATTATACTACATCAGTAGTGCTGAAAAGTGACATTTTAGCTGCTTCTAGGCAGAATTTTTATAAATTTACTTACAAATATTGCTTAAAGTATGTAGAAGTCAATGTTTCAAGTTATAAAACATTAGGACAGTCGTATACTTTATTATTTTTAATGTTATTGTTGTGTTCAGTATGTGATTTTGTTACAATAATAAAAGTGAAAAGGTCATTAGTTCGATTGTTTATAATTATAAAACGGCCATTTTTCAGTTTTTAATTTTCTAAATTTTTACCTTTTTAAGAAAAAAATTTCTGCCTAGCAGAAGGTTTATAATATTAATATAGGATGCTCTCTTTATGTTGAAAATTTCAGGAAAATCTATTGAGTGTAGCTCCAGTTATAAACAATTTCTGGAAACGCCACTGTATAACATCTCAGATTGAGAACATTTCCAGATATATATTTTGAGTAAATACTTTTCTTGATCCTCGTATAAGCCTGCCTTGTGTTGAAAAAATTAAAGTACAAAAACTCTGGCCAGGACTTGAACCAAAGCACCTCTCACTTCTCTGCCAAAGACATAACCAAATTTGCTACCAATGTAAATTGTGAGATCAAAGGTGACCTTTGCCATGACCCACGTAGGTCAATTTATTCTTTCAAAAAAACGTGATGCAATAAAGCTTGCTTTCCTGGCTGCCAACTTTTATATGTTCAGGGGTTATTTAAAAATTTGATGATTTTTCACAAAAATAAGGTAAACGGAACAAAATTGAAAATTCTAATGTAGCCTACCAAAAAGCCCACCCAAAGATGTGTATACTGGTTAATTTTCATGATTGTAGAGTGTGTAGTTTCAGAGAACATTCGTGCACAAAGGGAGGAGTGAGGGAGTCAGCCCTTAGCAAATTATGATAATAGATGTGTGCACACCATCATTACCCAAAAACCTGGATGATCTCAAAATCAGATTGTAACGGCTGTGGAGTAAGTCAGTATGGGACAAATTCGACCATCATCTCGACGCTGTTCACGAAAGTATGGGAAGTTGCATACAGCACTTATAAGATGAGAGAATGAAAGTGCAGAGTGGTTGTTAGGTTACCCAAAGGGTCATAGGAAGTATCCCTGCAAAGTTTGGTCGCAATAGGTTAAAAGGTGTAGGAATTAAATGGAACAAACATACACTGCCTTTTACATATAGAGTATAGATATATTCTACTAGTGCAGAATTCCGAATTTATACCGACTGTGCATTGTTAGTGATCAAGGTAAAAACGATAAAATACAGTAAAACCTTGGATTGCGAGCATAATTTGTTCCGGAAACGTGTTTGTAATCCAAAGCACTCATATATATTAAAGTGAATTTCCCCATAAGAAATAGTGGAAACTCAGATGATTCATTCCACAACCCAAAAATATTCATATAAAAAAAGATGACTACAAAGTACCTTTATATATTTTTATTACATAATTAAATTTAATATACAGTAATCAAATTTATTAATTAAATTTAATTGTGATTGGTGTGGACACGAGAGAGGAATAGAAGGGCTATTGTGTAGGAAGACTTTCACTGTCATTAACGGAATCACTGCTATCTGTTGGCTCACTGGAAAATTTTTCTTTTTGTGCAACTTTAACAAGTAACCTATCCAGTGACACTTGTGCTTTTGCTTCCTTTTGAGGATTTCATGGAAATGTGACATTGCATTGTTGTTAAACAGATTCATCACTCGCACTGCTACAACCTTATTTGGTTGGTTCTTTTCTACAAAATTTTGCACTGTTTCCCACATTTTACACATCTCCTTAATCTCATTTGAAGTGAGGGATTCATCCCTATTTTCTTTTCATCCTTCTCGTCCTCAGGTGAGATCTCCATAACCTCTTGCTGTTGCTCGCGATGCAGATCCATCAGTTTGTAGGTGGTCAGCTCCTGGCTATGTTCCTCCACCAGCTCTTGAATGTTGTCCTCATTCACCTCCAATCCCATGGTCTTCCCCAAGGACACAATTTCATCGACAACTGGTGGCTCCTGTTCATGAGCAAACCCCTCAACACAAACATTCAGAAACCATGAGCTTCTGGAACTTGGCAGTGAACACCTCAGCTGCCTTAGTGTCCGAACTCGCAACCTCTTTGTGCCTCACAACACTATGAATGCCACTTCTCTTAGAGTTATCAAACCATCCCCTGCTCGCCTTCAAGCCTTCATTTTTTGTCGACGTACCTGGCAGTTTACTTACGAGGTCGGCATATAAGGCCTTTACCTTTTCGCAGATAAGGTTCTCCGTCATAGTATAACCTGCTAGTTGCTTCTCATTTATCCACACGAGAAGCAACTTTTCTACATCTTTGATACTCTCGTGACTCCTTTTGCTACATCTAGCCCCCTTATTTCTTCCTTAATATTGTGCAAATCATTGATGTAAACTTATAAAATCTTGCGATGTATGCCACTCGCATACCTTGTTCGTGCATCTCGATGATTTCTTTCTTAACTTCCACCGTGATCATCTTTTAACCACCTTCCTTTTCAACCTTTTTCTTCATGGAGGCCATTGTTGCAATGCAGTTACTGTACTAAAGAACAGTCTACACTTGACCACAAAATAAAACAAATGCTTTATGCACACACACACACACACGCACGTGGTCACAATACTATAGTAAACAGTATATGCTCGCACAGATGTTCACTATACGAGTAAGGCATGCCAACTGAGACCGAGCATGGGAGACGATTAACCACAATCCCGAGAGAACCATCAGCGCAGTTGTGATCACGTGACACTTGGCATACAAAGCATATGCGTCCTACTTGCATTGCAAGACCGTACTTTTTTTAGTGTAGTGTTAGGGCCTGTATTTGGGATTGGGAACCTTGTAGGTTGGGAAAGAGGGATTATTGCTATGAATTATGTTAATAATCTTTTTTCATGAATTAATGCTGAGAGAGTCATGTAGAATTCTAGCTCAATTACAAGTTGTGACTGCAAATCCCTGTTCTAGGGATGCTGTAGTGAAAAGGAATTTTTCACATAGGTCAGTTATAAATAAAAATACGAAAATCATGGTTGTAAATTGCAGAAGTTTGTGGAGAAAGGTACCTGATTTCTTTGTGGCCATTGAAGAATCAGACTGTCAAATAATACTTGGAATTGAGTCATGGCTGGATGACAATGTTAGTAATGGAGAGGTGTTTCCATCTAACTTTGCAATATATCGTAGGGACAGAGTGGGTCATACTGGTGGTGGAGTTTGTATAGCAATTTCAAATTTGCTTAACAGCCAAAGGGAACAGGCATTTGAGACTGGGTGTGAGATAGTTTGCTGCAGTGTAGAGCTGTGCAATGGAAAAAAGTTATTTTTAATTTCTTTCTATCGCCCACCAGGATCTTCAATTAGTGATATAGCTGCCTTTCGCTCATGTCTCGATGCCCTTCATCATGCGCACAATAACCCAGCTATATTTTTAGGCAATGATGTTAACTTTACAAACATAAACTGGGACCTTTGCTCAATTACAGGTGGGAATGATGCTACTTTAGCTGTTTCAGTGTTGGAAAGTTTGGATATTTACTCCATGGAACAGATGGTTATGCAACCAACTAGGAATAGTAGTGTCCTTGATGTTGTAATAACTAACATTCAACTTATGATATCTAATATTAAGGTTTCTGAGGGAATTAGTGACCATCACATTGTGACTTGTGATGTCAATGTTAATGTTAGGAGTACCGTTAAAGCCATAAGGCAGGTTAGTCTTTATAACAAATGTAACTGGGATGGGTTTAAGTTGCATATGCAGCAAAATTTTGAGAACTTTAAAAATAATTTTAATCAGCATGATGTTGATGAAAATTGGGCAATTTTTCACTCATTACTGATGGGAGGGGTCTCGAAGTTTGTTTCATTAAAGAGAGTCCAGGATGCCTCAACACCAGCATGGTATACATCATGTATTAAAAGGGATCTTTGTAAGCAGTGATTATGGAAAAATAGATACAGAGGTAATTCAAGTTTATTGAATGCAAATGGTTTGCATATTGCTCGTGCAAATGCTAAAAAAGAACTGGCATTGGCCCATAAGGATTTTAAAACTAATAAACTCAGTAAATGGCTGCAAGAAGATCCAAAGCTGTTTTGGAGGTATGTCAAGCATTCTCGGACTGGTGAGTACTCAATTCCAGCTGTTGTTGGGGCAAATGAAGAACTAATATCACACCCTAAATTGAAAGCTTCTTTGTTGAATGAACAATACAGGAGTGTTTTTACAGCAGATGAAAATACTGCACCTAAAACTTTTCAGTCTCGAACAATGCATTCTTTGGGGGATATTATTGTTAATACTGAGGGCATTATCAAGCAACTATTAAAAATAATAAAAATAAGTGTGGGCCAGATGGAATTCATGCAGTAGTTCTTATAAAATTAGCTAGGGAAGTGGGACCATTTCTTCAGCTAATTTATCAGCAGTCTCTAGATCAAGGGGCTGTTCCAAGTATGTGGAAATTAGCAAATGTTACCCCAATATTTAAGTCAGGGAATAAGTTTGAAGCTGAAAACTATAGGCCTGTATCTCTAACCTCAGTGGTGCTGGCTGCATTAAGAGGGTGTTTGGTAAAAAACAAGACATGCATATTTTTGACGGTTGTGGACTGCGTCGACTTTGAAGTGTAGGTGAGGCTCAGCAGTTGACAAAGAAAAAGATTCGTCATAGAGACCGTTGAGTGAGGGTTGTTCTATTTCCAAACAGGAGGAGTGCACGTTGGTCTTTTTAAAAAAAAGGAGGAACGCACGAATTGCCAGCGCGCCAATTCGTGGCTGAAAACACTCTGAAAAACACACTGATTGGTTGTTTTTCTTCTAGAATTCTTATGATAGTTCTGGTATGTAAACTGCTCCTCCTGATCAATGATAATTGATTTTGAAAACTGTTTTCAATACTTCAATAATACGAATTACAAATAAAAGAAATTTTTTAAATCAAAATAGCTTAGAAATAAACTTTTTATTGATCGTTTTATTTTGATTTATTTGCATTGAACATACATGGGACATTTATTTAACAATCAATAAAAAGTTTATTTATGATTTTTTTTTAATCAAAATCGTTTCATATTGATTTTGTATCATTGAAGTATTGGAAACAGTTTTCAAAATCGATTATCATTGATCAGGAGGAGCAGTTAACGTACCAGAACTATTAAACGAATTCTAGAAAAAACAACCAATCGGCGTGTTTTTCATATTTTCATTGAGAAGCGAGAAGTCATAGAGATAGTGCTTTCCACCTGTATTAACTACTCACACCGCCTACAGGCAAAATAATCGACTCGTCGCATATGCATGTCTTCTTTTTTACCAAACACCCTCTTAAGTTTTTCAAATCTCACTATCTCATTTCTGATAACCAACATGGTTTCCTGAGAGGGTGCTCTTGTGAGACTCAACTTATCCTGGTAGTGGGTGACCTCCAGAAAAGTTTAGACAATGGTAAACAGGTTGACATGGTGTTTCTTGACTTTTGTAAGGCATTTGACACTGTTTCACATTCAAAACTTCTGGCAAAAGTTGCAGCATATGGGTTGGGGGCAGGTAACCAAATGGGTAACTTCTTTTTTAAGTGATAGGAAACAAAGGGTAGTTGTAAATGGGTCTAACTCAGAGTGGTTGGCTGTTAAATCTGGTGTACCTCAGGGTAGTGTGTTGGGTCCTCTTTTGTTCCTGATATTTATTAATGACCTCAGCAGCACAGTTGGCAGCAACTGTAGACTAATTGCTGATGATACTCTAATTTACAAAGAGGTTGATGGTATCCAATCCTGAAACATTAGCTCTAGACTTGAAGGCAATTGAGGGATGGTGTAATACATGGCAACTTCAGTTGAATGAGAAGTGTAGTGTTATGAGGCTAACTCGGGGTAGAAATCCAATTGTGTTTAATTATAGTATGAATAACATTATTCTTCGGAGTGTCAAGTGTTATAAGTACTTGGGGGTTACAATGACAGATGACCTTTCTTGGAAAAAACACATTGATTGTGTTACTGGGAAAGCTCTACAAATGCTTCATTTTAATCAAAGGACATTGGGCACCTGTCCAGTACAAGTTAAAACTATTGCCTATCAAGCATTGGTTCGGCCTCATCTTGAGTATTGCTGCAGTGTATGGAATCCTCACTCTGTCACACTCACTCACACATTTGAAATGGTTCCGCATAAGACAGCTAGGTTTGTTTGTGGCAGGCACAAATTTACAGATAGTGTCACTGAGATGCTGTCAGTGCTACAATGGCATAGTTTGGCACATCGCAGGGCTGAGTTAAGTTTGAAATTGTTTGGGAAAATTACACGTGGTGATTGTCCTAAACCACAGTCCAGTGAAAATTAGGGAGATTTTGGCTAGGACAGATTCATATTATTGGTCTTTTTTCCCTAGAGTTATAAGACAATGGAACTCTCTTCCTGAGGCAGTGGTGACTGGGGATATTTTTGTTTTGTGGGATTTACATTTGTATATTCATTTTGTTTTTATATATGTGCATGTATATGTGCTTGACAATGCTTAATGCTGCATGTGGACTTTTATGTCCCTCTGCCATAGGCCTATTTGGCTGCTAGCAGAGTACTAATTGTAATTGTAATCAAGTTAAAATTTATTAAAAAAAAATTGCTCATCTTGCAAAACACTCGCAGACAAGATTACTCACAATCCAAGGTTTTACTGTATTTGCTGACATTGATGACTTTGATGACAAATGCAATTCTTAAATATTGTATACATTTTTCGCTAGCAAAAATTATGTTGGTTGACAGTGTTGTACTACAGTTTGGTGAGTAATATGACCCCCCCTCAATAATGTACACTTTATGTCGTTTACTTCTTCTTTAGCGTTCTCTCGAAGCAGTTGACTTCGTCTTCTAATATATAAAGTTCCTGAAACAACAAAAAAACAATACAGATTAAAAAAGAACTAGTACACAAGAGATCTAAAGAATTCATTTCTAAATAGGTGTCAAACAGAAATATGGAGTATCTTAATGGAAAGCTAAATAGAATAATGTAAGAGAGCACACAAGAAATGCTCAATGATATAATATTGTTTAACTGTAGAATGCTTGTATGAATTCTAAAAACATGAAGCGTTACCCTAGACTTCTATGGAATTGTTTCCTAACTGTTCATGTTAAGTTTACTGCCTAAGTACGACCTTTTGTCGTGAAATCTGGAAGTGGTTTAACAATGGTAAGCAAATAAAACAAGTTTTCATGATACTCACTTTTATAAAGCATTGTCTAAAAAGTATAAAACAAAACTCTTCTAAACTCAAAACATCAAAACTCACAATATGACTAATGATTGTAGAATAATTAGACATAGTGTTTGAATGAAGTTAAACTTGTAAAGTTATATGCAACTTGGATTTTATATATTTTGTATGTCTCATAAGGTCTTGTTTCCATTGGGGTGAAAATTTGAACTTTTTGAAAATTTCAACTGGTGAAAAATAGAAGCTGCTGACATATGGCCCCACTATTTTTCAAGAGTTGACATTTAAAAAAATTACTCCAATGGAAACAAGGCCTAAGAATTAAATTTGTTTTTCAAATTTCATTTCAGTTTTAATTACAAGTGTATACTTGTACTTTTGTGAAACATTGTTTTCATTTTTTTTTGCCCATTTCAGAGATGAGACATGGAATAGGAATCACTTGAACATACAGGCAAGTGTGCTTAGCAAGATGCAGTCGATTGCCCAGCCCTTTCGTGAGGACGGGTAACTTCTAATTGGTTTATTTGGTCTGACGTTGATAAAAATATTTTGTGTATGAGTAAATGTATCTCTGTAGCCTGCAGCGCACACATGCCTGTCTTGGGCTTCTGTAGATTCCTAACTTCAGAGAAGGAGCGCGCCACGCGCTAAATAAGTTACACAGTTGTCAAGACAGAAACAAATATTCTCTTTGCACAGGCCTTATATACCATGTAAATATAAAGAGGGTCAATCTCACCAACAGGCATCTCTGGCCAGCACTAAAATTTCGTTTGCCACGCCCTTTTACAAGCGTCATCAATTTCTAATGAGTCCAATAAGCGCCTCTAGTGGCAGTAGGACCAAAAGATGGCACCCTAAGAAGTTAGCAGACGAAACTTTTACATAGAACTCTATGGAAAAATCGCTGCACAGATAAGTTTTTTTGCCGTTTTCTCGCAAATTACTCGCCCAATTTGCGTGAATTTTTGAAAAAAATAAAAGAAAAAAGTACGTAGTTACACATCCTTGCAGTAGTTTTTTAATATTTTACATTGTTTTGTTATTTTCGATTTTTTATTCTGTACGTTGCTGTTAAACTGAAACTTTTAACATGGAAGCCAATGGAGATTTCGATAAGTCGGTAAGTTCTTTTGCTTATTTCTTGCAAATTACTTGGACAAATATCGTGAAATTTTAAAGAAATAATGAAAAAAGTACGTAATATCACAATCAGGCATTGGTTTCTTAATGCCCCTCGTTGTTTGTTTGTTTTCAATGTTTTATTCTGAACCCTACACTGAAAAATTGGCGTGAATTTTTTGAATAACACCAAAAAAAAAAACACAAAAAAAAAACAGGAAGAATATTTAATTAAACAATGATTAATTATAAAACTGGCTATTTTTATCTTTATTTCTTTAAAATTGCACGATAATTGTGCAAGTAATTTGCAAGAAATAAGCAAAAGAACTTACCGACTTATCGAAATCTCCATTGGCTTCCATGTTAAAAGTTTCGGTTTAACAGCAACGTTCAGAATAAAACATCAAAAATAACAGAACAGTGTGAAATATTAACAAAACTAATGCATGGATGTGAAACTACGTACTTTTTTCTTTATTTTTTCAAAAATTCACGAACATTGGCGAGTAATTTGCGAGAAAATGGCAAAAAACTTACCTGTGCAGTGATTTTTCCATAGAGTTCTATGTTAAACTTTCGTCTGCTAACTTCGTGGGGGGGGGCATCTTTTGACCTACCGCCACTAGAGGCGCTTATTGGACATATGACTCATTGGTTGATATTTGGTCTGATGCTCATAAAAGGGCGGGGCCAACGAAACTTTAGTGCTGGGCTGAGATACCTGTATCTCACCACCACGGTCCACTAGTTAAAGGGAATATACATACGGAATTGTGAATTGTTCGCTGTTCTATGAGCATTGTAACGAGCATCAACAGCCAACACCTGCTGCCACATTGTCGCCATTTGATACCAAATTCTGGCTAGTTTCTGCTCATTTGCTGGACATTTACGTATGTCTTGCTGGAGCAATGTTTTCACTTTTCTAGTAAAATGCTAGTCTTTACATTAGTTTCATTAGCTCAAAGAGAGTAAAGAGGTCTGCTTACCCAGACCACAGAATAAGGATATATACAGAAGGGAAACTGAGCCATTAACTTCTGACAGAATTTTTCTGCGCATGTGCGGTGCCGCCCCAGAATTTTAGTCGCTATTATGTCGTGACGCAGTTGCCGCCATTTTGAAATGTATTACATTTTGATACGTGTTCGTCTGTGGAACAGCAACAATTCAAAAGTTGGCAAATTGTAAAAATATAAAAGTTGAAAAATTTTAAATTAAAAATGTGTTTATAAAGTTTAATATTTTCCATGTATTTATTTTACATAATAAAACTGAAATTTAAAAATAAAATTTAAAAATAAAATTAAAAATAGAATTCAAAACTAAAATTTAGAAACTAAATTAAAAACTGAAATTTATTTAAAAAAAATAAAAACTGAAATTTAAAAATAACATTTATTAAAAAAATAATCTGAATAAAAAAATTACATTTATCATTTTATGTTAATTACATATACTTTTATTAATTAAGATTAAAATGATTTGAATTTGATTATTCAAAACGATATTCATTTTCTTCAAAATATTTTTTTTTCTTCAAATTTTTCACATTTAAAAAGTATTTGTTTCCTCCTTATGTTTCCATTTAATCAAATGAATAACACAAAACAACCAAACATAGTAATACATTTCAAAATGGCGGCTATCAAGTAACCGGTTAAAATAAGAGAAGCTTTCAGTCCAAGGTCAAAATTCTGTCACAGCAACTTCAAAGGTGCCGCACAAGAGTTTCCCTTCTGTATATATCCTTATTCTGTGCCCAGACTAGCGTTTGCCCATTAGAATTAGCATAGCACATGCGCATTACCATCTTATCGGTTTATATGGGAAAGTGATTGCAGATTTGCATTAGCAGCGCCATCTATTGATCACCAATGCAAACTGCCGATGAGCTAGGTTTGGTTAAGTTAGGTTAGTTTTCCTATATAAAACGATAAGATGGTGATGCGCATGCGCTCTGCTCATTCTAATGGGCAAACGCTAGTTCCCTTTCTGGCATCAGCGCCAACGTTTCAAGCAGCCGATGAGCGGTGCAGACGACAATCTATAATATTGTAACGAACCACCTTTTGGTAGATAAAATATACCAAAAAGCGGTTGGCTAAGCCGCTTATTTTATCCTGGTTCGGGAGGAAGGGAACAAATTAATCCCTTTTCCGATTCCTCACAAGTTCTTCCTTGTTGAACTTTTACAGTAAAATGGATCTTTTAGCTGTCTGCCACTCCTCGGGCTTTCACCCGTTAAAAGCTGGTTGATCGTGTTGTCCCTTGAAGTCTCATCTAAAAGTGGTGATCCGGGTTTTCACCCGGATGACGTATGAGTTAGAACCCCAAAAGGAAAGCGCAAATAATAGAAAAAAATAAGCGGCGGGCCCAAACGTCTCAATAAAGAAATTAGACTTGGCAACTTTTTACTCTTCATAACAGTTTATTTCTAGAATGTACAGAATTTGGCCACAATTGGGCATAATCTCAGTGTCAGAGTAACAATTCAAAAAGTGCTTCCTTAGGCTTCAAAAAGACTGTTCTTTAGTCTTCAAAAAGACTGTTTTCTCTGAACAAACTTGAGCATAGATTTGTTGTCTCAAGAGTGCTTGAATTACATAAAAATACACGGCCTTTTATACCCAAAAAGAGGATACTGAGAACACTTTCTCAGAATCCTCTGATTGGTTATTTAATAAAATAAACCAATGAAAATGACTGACCAGTGGTCAGCTTAAATGTCAAACATGACTCATCTCTATTAATATCCAAAATTCACAAGAAAAATACAACCCCATAGATCTAATGCTACTGCTTAGCAGGACGATCTCTTTGTATTAAGGGGTGGGATTGGGAGGCGAGGACCCAAACAGGATATTGGCATCATCAGCTGTAGAGAACTGAGTCAACCCTCTGTACAATAGTACAGAGGTGTGACAAAATTCCATGCCATTCTAAAAACAAAAATAAATGATCCAGGAAAAATTAAGCGACCCAGGATCGCTCCTGGACTGATAGTTTCAATATTACATTAGGTCTATGCAACTTGTGGCACCAACTTTACATTTTATGCTCAATGTAAATTTTCTTTTTTATGCTATTACGCAGTTAATTGAAATGCCAGGTAGTAGGTTTTTTTCTGCAGGTGGCTACAATAACAGTGAAAAACGAACAAAAAATGGCTCCTATTTCAGATTTCCTAAAAACCCTGAAAGGTGAAATACTTTTTTTATAAATTATATTTTGCAGATGTAAATTAAACTTTCACTTAACCACTTAATTATTATATAATTATTCTAAAATGTTAGTTTTTTACTATTTTGTTTTGCTAAATGCATTATTTGCATGGTGAAAACATGTCTCAATGAATAATATGAAATTGCATGTATTTTTATACATATTAAAAGTACAAATTTAATATTTCTATATGATGGTGTTTGTAATAAAAACTTTTTTTCTTGACAAAATTGCCAAAAATGTGTTATATTTTCAAACAATAACAGTTATTCAATTAAAAAATTAACTTTCTGAATTTTGATTTTTTGTTATTAAAAATAAATAGCAACACAATCATTGTTTTTTTGTATATGTAATTATTCTTCAAATTAACTATTCACTTCTATTATTAACTCAAACATTCAAATAATAATATTTAATCAGATAATGGTTTTTAGTATTAGTATTATTTTAACATTATTTTATCATGTCCTATATGCTTTTCATTAAATGTTAATGAAAAAGAAATCTTCAAACAGCTATAAAAAGTTTATCTTTAACTATTTATCCATGAAAATGGCTTTAATATATTTTACTAATTGTCCAGTTTTTAATTATATTTTACCTTTTAATTAAGATTTGCTTGAAGAAAACAAAAATAATTTTTAACTATCACATAACAACCATAGATCTCCATTCTAAATTATAATGTGTGTTTGCATTACTCATCAGTCACATGGCGGTGCGAGTGCATTAGCCATTTAGCCATTTTAAGCTCCTCCCAATTTTGCACAGATTTTTCAGAGAGTGAATGCTCTTCCTCTTTACTCAAGAAGAAGAAGAATAGCATTTATTGCTTTCTGGTCATCAACATGACTAGCCGACAAGTGACTCAGAATACAGATCAATAAAATAATGTACAGAAATTAAAAACAAGTAATCATAAAAGTGAAAACAAGTGAACTAACATAGGATTGAATGTGTAGTTTCTAACTATGCAGAGGGGTAGCATTATGCTGGTGGTTTCTCACAATCTGTACTGAGTCCTTGATTACAGAGGTCACAATTTCGGTAACCAATGATTTTGGCCGGTTGAATCTGGTGCGAAAGTTCTCAACAAGTCTGGGGATGGGTATTACTTTCACATATGCAATAATACATTCCAAAATGGCGGCTATCAAGTAACCGGTTCAAATAAGAGAAGCTTTCAGTCCAAGGTCATGAAATTCTGTCACAGCAACTTAAAAGGTGCCACACGAGTTTCCCTTCTGTTGTTCTCCTTATTCTGTGCCAGTGGGGGGGTGAGATGTTTTGGGCCCTACTGTTTTATTTTATTTTAGTGCCATTTATTTTGTGGGGTTTAAACTTTTGTCATATTGTGTATTTTGTTGTAGCTTCTGGGCCACTCGGCACATTAAGGTACAGATTGACCCAGACTCTATTTATAAGTTGACCTTATCATTTCTTCCCTCATCTCTATTGTACAGGGTGAGGGTAGATAACTTCCTTATTTGAAATGAGTGCTCTGAAGCTGATGGGATTCCCAGGCAGCTGTGCATGGTCTCGTTTGAGAGAGGGGATTCTAAAGTTTTGTTAACTTGTGTTTTAGTCACCATCATGTGTTGGAGTAACGAGCAGCGTGCAATTGCCTTAAAGGCCTATTTTTCCAATGGCTATTCAGTGGTTTTAACCCAGTGCGCCTTCCAAAATTGCTTCAATATTGCACCATTGCGTCCTGTCCCAGACCAGAAATCAATTTTTTTGTGGATCACGGCCCATACTTCAAGGGCATCGATGGCTGTGTTGCGAGAGCACTTCCCAGGGTGCCTCATCTCACTGAAGGGTGATTTGGAGTGGCCGGCACATTCACCTGATTTAACCCCTTGTGACTTCTTTTTGTGGGGGTATTTGAAATCCCGTGTCTATACCAACCGCCCACAGACTCTGGACGACCTGAAAAAAACATTCAGGAAGAAACAGCCGACATACCCATCAATGTGCTGGAGAGAGTGATAAGAAACAGCAGAATTCGGTTCAACCAGTGTATCGACAATGTCACTTACTCAATAAGATTTTTAAAACGATGTTAACCATAACTTTAAATGTTTAACTTTTTAATAAAAAAAAAATAAAAATATGTCTACTACTTTTTGTTTATTGCATTATGAAATAAGGAAGTTATCTTGCCTCACCCTGTATTATCCTTGCACATGAGTTGATTTTAATGTATTTATAATTTGAAGTTGTTTACATTTTTACCCTTTTAAAAAACGTGAGTCAGCAGTTTGGCCAATTACACTAATCTTTTGATTGGTCTATTTGGTCCCAAACTTGTTAATTGTCTAATCAGAGAAAATTGTCCTGAGAATCCGATTTAGGGATTCTTGGGATACATTCTAGAAACGATATTTTTTGTGTTCTGAATAATTATCTTTATCTACAAAATAAATTCTTATTTACATTCAAACCAGTGTGTAAATTATTGTTTATTTATATGACATCATCAATTGCAGCTTTACACCTCATTGGATACTACAAGCAACGATCAGGTGCAAACTTGCAACTTCAAGCCAAGCAATTCAATGCCATCTTCAAGAGTATTTTACAGACAAAAGTCCACCGGAGTACAAAGACTAATGATTGTCAAAACTGTGAGTCTTTGCAAAGAGACTAGTGAGGATGCTAACTATGTATTTTGATTTGAAAAATTACTCTGTAAACAGCTATAAAGGCATATGGTAGAGGGACAAGAATCCAAGTGCAGCATATAAAATGCATTGTCAAAACCAGAAAATATAAAACCCCATTGATATAAACCCAACAACAATTTCAATATTTTTTTAATGCTGCAAATATATGCATTGTCAAAACAAAACAAAATTATGACTCCCATAAAATATGTTTTTCCTGCACAAAATCCTCGGCAAGCGAACCCTAGGGACAAATGACCAGTAATAAGAATCTGTTCGTGCAAAAAATCTCTCCAACCTTGTTAGAGTGGTCACCCCTACCCAAATACAGGGTTATTCAAAAAGGAGCATATTTCAACCATTTATTTCTTCCAAACTACAAAAGATAGAAATATAATTCCAACATTCCTGGACAGAGAAAAGTTCAAAATTTGAACAGTCCAGGTGGAAGTTCCAGAAGTCCTGAATAACATCATTCCAGGATGTTGGATTGGAAAAGGAGGAGCAGAAGATCAACTTCTTCACCGGTGGCCTCTGAGGTCACCAGACCTTACTCACTGTGATTTTTATCTGTGGGGTTACATAAAAGACCATGTTTTTGTCCCTCCTATGCCTGACATTCTTCAAGATCTGCGACATTGAATTGTTGAAGCTGTGAATTCGATAACTAGAGACCAGCTGATTCGTGTGTGGCAAGAAATGAGCCACCGTTTTGATATTTGTCGTGTAACAAATGGTGCTCATATTGAGTGCATAAAAAATTGAACTCTTCTCTGTCCAGGAACATTGGAATTATATTTCTATTTTTTGTAGTTTGGAATAAATAAATGGTTGAAATATGCTCCTTCTTTTTGAATAACCTTGTATAATGCCCTGCAAAGTTTATTTGAAGTAGGTTTAGGTCAAGAGCCTTCTAGCATTCAATTAAAGATATTAAGACTAAAATCTGAATGTCTTGCAAGTAAACTATCCCAACCAAGCTCTGAAAGCATTTTAGTTACACTGTCAGCATATCCATATTTACCACAAACAAACCTAGCAGCCCTGTGTTGGACCATTTCTATGGAGTGAGCTAAGTCTGCAGTGTGGGGATTCCACAGGGAGCTGCAGTATTCTAGATGGGGATGTACTAATGATTGATATGCTATACATTTTACCTCCCTGGGACACCTTCTTAGAACGTGTTGACTAAACATTAGCATCTGCATAGACTTGGAAATAATCTGTTCGACATGCAGCTTCCAAGAAAGTTTAGCTGTAATTCTTATCCCCAAATATTTATAAGAATTTATGTTATTAAGTGGAATGGCCCCTATTCTATATGGAAATATTATTGGATTCCTTCCCTAGCTACCCTCATTACACAACATTTATCCTTATTAAGTTGAAGTTGCCTTTTGGAACACCATGCCTCTATTGCTTTTAAGTCACTATCAATAATATGGCAATCATTGTCAGCGGTAACCTCACGATAAATTATTGTATCATCTGCAAATAGCCGGCAATTGCTGCTAACTTGACTGCTGAGGTCATTGATATATAAAAAAACAGAAGCAGACCCAACACACTACCCTGAGAAACCCCTAGCCAGTCAGATTCAGACCCACCTGCAACAACCCTTTGTTTCCTATCACTCAAAAAAGAATGCATCCATTTATACACCTGTTCCCCAATCCATACCCACTAATTTTTGCCATTAGTTTTGAGTGAGAAACTGTGTCAAATGCTTTGCAGAGATCAAGACAAACCAAATCTATCTGACTGTCTTTGTCTAAAATTGTCTGAAGGTCATCAACTAAAATAATAAGCTGGGCTTCACATGAATGCCCCCTAAGAAACCCATGCTGGTTATCACACAAAAGATTGTTTTCCATAAGAAAATTCATTGAGGAGGAATATATAATATGTTCAAAGACCTTGCAAACTATTGAGGTTAAAGACACTGGTCTGTAATTAGTTACCTGAGACTTGTCTAATGATTTAAAAAGTGGACTAAGCTAATTTACTAGACTAGCTAATTTCCACATATCTGGTACAATACCTACATCTAAACTCTGTTGAAAAATTAACTGAAGGTATGGACCCAACTCTTGTGCAAGATTTTTTAAAATGATAGCATACATCCCATCTGGACCACAGGTTTTATTTGAGACTAAGTGTAGAAGTTGCTTGACTATGTTATCTGCAGTTATTACAATTTGATCCATACAAAGAGATGTTGAAAGAATACCCTCATGTGGTATGCCATCATCAACTGCGAAAACCTTCTTGTATTGAATTTGAATTTGAATTTGAAAAATTACTCTGCAAGCAGCCATAAAGGCCTATGGCAGAGGGACAAGAGTCCAAGTGCAGCATAGAAAATGCATTGTCAAAACAAGAAAATATAAAACCCAATTGATATAAACCCAACAACAATTTCAATATTTTTTAATGCTGCAAATATATGCATTGTCAAAACAAAACAAAATTATGACTCCCATAAAATACGTTTTTCCTGCACAAAATCCCCAGCAAGCGAGTTCCATTGTTGAATCGCCCTAGGGACAAATGACCAGTAATAAGAATCTCTTCGTGCAAAAATCTCTCCAACTTTGTTAGAGTGGTCACCCCTACCCAAATATAATGCCCTGCAAAGTTTACTTGAAGTAGGTTTAGGGCAAGAGCCTTCTAGCATTCAATTAAAGATATTAAGACTAAAATCTGAATGTCTTGCAAGTAAACTATCCCAACCAAGTTCTGAAAGCATTTTAGTTACACTGTCGGCATATCTATATTTACCACAAACAAACCTAGCAGCCCTGCATTGGACCATTTCTATAAAGTGAGCTAAGTCATATTGTTCATTTAATAAGGTAGCTTTCCCTACTAGATCCGAAACAAGCTTCCCATTTGTGTCAACCAGAGGAAGAATAGATTTTCTACTTCGCCTAGAGTTCTTGATGTAACGCCAAAATAATTTTGGGTTCTTTTTTAACCATTCTCCAAGCATTTCTGTTTTAAAATTTTCATGTGCTAACAAGATTTTCCGTATTATATTGGAATAGTTTTTTTGGGCCAGGTAGAATAAGTGACCTAGCCAACCACTTAAGATACGAGTGATACGTATTCGTTTCTGAAATTAAAAATATTCTACCAAGTCTAAAAAGCTCCGTCACACAATATGTAGATTTCTGACACAAAATTATTGTTGTCATACATATATCTTTGTTGTTTCATTTAATGTAAATAAACTTTTCTTTAAGAAATAAAGAAAATAACATCTGTTCTATGATGAAACTTAATAACCTTCTGGGTCTCAAAAAGATGGCGGATAACCCCACCCCTGCATTTCCACCCCCCAAAACTTAGCTTTACTCAAGAACATGAGTGGACATAGCAAATGTTGTCTCCCCTTTCTCCCTGTCCAATACCAACTCTGTCCTTAGTTTAAAGATGGCGACTTCCTGCTTGACTTCCTGTCACAGCAACATCAAAGGTTCCACCCAACGATCTATAAAGAATAGATTGGCAATTTCATAGACATCAGTGCCCCCAAACTGAGGCTACTGCAGGTATGCACCGCCATGACAGTTATAGGCAGAAAGGTCAGTGATCAGCAGTCAAATACATTAGGGGTCATACTAAAAGGCAAGACGGGCAGAAAAGGCACAATTTCGTCATTTCTGGGCAGGTCGCGATATTTTTATGCAGGTGAGGGTAATCGAGGGTAGGCGGGGGTACTACCTACTAAACTTAATCATTACCTGCCCGAAAAAAAAATTTCCGGAATTTTAAAAAATTTTGAAATTTTTTGTATAGGGCAGAATGGGCAGAATTTTGTTATTTCTGGGGAGGTCGTGATATTTTTGTGCAGGTGAGGGTAATCGAGGGTAGGTGGGGGTACTACCTACTAAACTTAACCATTACCTGCCCGAAAAAAACATTTCCGGAATTTTAAAAAATGTTTGAAATTTTTTGTATAGGGCAGAATTTCATTATTTCTGGGCAGGTCGCGATATTTTTGGGCATATGAGGGTAGGGGGGGTACTACCTGCCAACAGTGAAATAGCGAATGACTAACAGCAACAGCTAACTAACAGCTAACCAAATTAATTATTTTCAAAGGCCATTGAATAAATCACGTTTATGTACGTATTTTATTATTCATGTTAAATATGTGTATTTTGGTATTTAATTGTGTGAAATAAATAATTAAATTTTATTGTATTGTATTCAGTATAAATAATTCAGTATAAATAATGAACAAATACATGAAATGTGCAGTTCCTTTTCTGAAAAAAAAATAAGAATATGAGTTTGCTATGAGCAGCCCATAGGCAATTAAGAGCTTTTTGCCTTTTACTGTCATGGCCGCTGTAGTGTTCAATTCGCCTCAAAATGGCGTCTTAACTGCCAATCTATTCTTTATAGATCGTTGGTTCCAACTATGGCAAGCCGTTTTACTTTTTATTCCCGAATTTCGGAGAATGATGAGACTTGTGTGTCAATATCCAAAATTCAAGTTTCGATAACCAGAATTCATGTTTCGATATCACAAATTGTGCTGCTATCTGGCCGCCGCTTTTGAAAACACTGGGAGAGTAATTTCCATCTTCATAGGATTTCAATAGTAAAAAAAGACACTCTCTTAAAAAGTGGTGCTCGAAAAGCGACCACCAGATGTCAGGACGTGTGTCGATATCCAGAATTCAAGTTTCGGATATCCAGAATTGAATTAGCAACACACAAGTCTCATCATTCTCCAAAATTCAGGAATAAAAAGTAAA
Source organism: Brachycybe producta (assembly GCA_036925085.1). Lineage (NCBI taxonomy): Eukaryota > Metazoa > Arthropoda > Diplopoda > Playtdesmida > Andrognathidae > Brachycybe > Brachycybe producta. The sequence goes on along the minus strand of JAUPFP010000011.1, from coordinate 5,203,270 downwards.
ACGGCTTGCCATATCCAACCAATGTTCCAACCAGAATCTGTCGACCTTCCCTCCTATAGGTTCCAACAGAGTGTTGCAAGAAGAGTTTTCCTTTCCTGTATAACTTTTCCTTCTGTATTCCTATAACTTTAGCTTTCCTGTATAACTTTTTATTCTGTGCTATTAGCACAGTATAGAAAACTAACAGTATGTTCACGATGTCGGAGTCTTTGATCTATCGTTTACAAAAAATGGCGACTAAAAACGAGTTGTGAAATGAAAACGCCTCAAGCGGCGTTAGTGATCAACTATAAAACGCGAAATTGACATACATTTCGTGTAATGGCCAATTACATCAAATGACTGCAATGTACGTCATAATATATCCTATGACCACAGAATAAGGATATATATCCTTATTCTGTGCTATGACGTTCGATAGAACAGCAATGTAGGCGTCACGTGCGATCCCTGGTAGCGTTAGTGTTCTTTTACACAGGCAACGCATGCGCAGAAATTTTAGCGACCAAACGTTGTTAGAAATGAACGTAGTTAGTTTTCTATACTGTGCTGCTATTAGTGCATTAGTTATCAACCAGGCGGGGACACTTGTACGTTCGCACTGGTCCCGATAGGAGGCTAGCAGGCGTAGGCTATTCTTATTATATGGCTGTAACACCATATATAGACGCCATCGTTGCTATTTCAAAATTGTATTATTCTAATTAGTTTTTTTTTTGTTTTTGGAGTTGCCTCCGCCCAAAGTGTAGAAGGGGATTGTTCCACTTTCTTTGGATTATACTGGAAGTACGTCAAATTGTAAGGATTGTTTTCAAGTGAAAGGAAACGGTCGTACTGCACCTGAATCGGACTCTTTTGGGTCGTCGTTTATTTTGTTCGTTCGTGTTTTGTTAGTTTTTTTTTTCTTACTTCCAAGTGTGTGTTTGTTTCGAGTTGTGAGAAATGCAGGCGATAAAATGCGTCGTTGTAGGCGACGGGTAAGTTTTCTGTTAAAAGTCTATATATGGTCGTAATGTATTCGAACATCTCACGATATATTTTATTATCTTTTAATTGAATTAGAGTTATTAGCTTTGGAATGTGATCTAAAATGCCATTCATAAGCACCTAACGTAATGAATTGTGTGTGTTGCGCCGCTGATCGCCCACATATAAGGAAAATTCTGTGGATTTTTTTTTGTTTTACTATATTTATTATCTTTTATCCTATTCGTTTATGTATGAATTTTACTTGAATAAGTATTGAAATTGTGTTTTTAGGAAAGTTAAAAAAAACATTCATAAATGTATTAAAAGCTTATTAAAAGGAAGAAAATTTGAGTTGTTTGCTTCTTTCTTGGAAGCGCTGTAAGTTGTTTCAGAATGACGTTTTTCGTTTGCGTCAGCATCACGAAAAAGGTGTCATCTGACCATGGCCTACAAAGAAAAAAATGAAAGGCACACCCAACACAGGCAAGTGTGCCCAGCAAGATACCAGCGTTAGCCCCGCCTTTTTATGAGGAACGGCAACTTCTAATTGGTTTGTTATTTGGTCTCACGTTACGTGCCCCGCCCTTGTCATTTTCTAATTGGTTAATATTTGGTATAACGCTGATAAAAGACCGGCGCAAACGACTATATTGCTGTGCACGCTTGCCTGTCGGCCAACTGGTTGATCAATGATGATATGATCACAAATTGTAACTGATGCTCAACGTTATGCGTCACAAACCAAGGTTGATAGAGCAATAAGGTTTGCTCGTAACTTTTCAGCCAATTGAGAAGTTAGGCCAAAAATGGCGGTAGTGACGTCAATATAAAGCAAATTAACCACTGTAACTGCTCGCTATTAGTTTTAGAGGCAATTAGAAATTGGGACGCGCAGAAGTTGGCTCCGCCCTTTTTATGACGACCAGCAACTTCTAATTGGTTGATTATGTTGTCTAATGTGACATGCTCCGCGCTTTTCGACGTTGAACCACACAACAAACCAGTTAGAAGTTGCCGGTCATCATAAAAAGGGCGGAGCCAACTTCTGCGCGTCCCGATTTCTAATTGCCTGTGTAAGTTTTAATACTGAATTTTCTTTGAATGTTGTTATGAAGTTAAAAATATATAATAAAATGTGTAGAATACCAAGAAAATAAGTTGAATGAATTACTTAAAAGAAAAGTGAGAGAGAGATTGCAACAACAAACAATATTTATAGAATATTTTTTATTCAAGTACAACACAATGTCTTTCACATGTTTCCTATTGAAATCTTTTAATTTATGTTTTGTTATATTAATATTATGTTATTAATAATTAATTTATTTATTATTAGATGCTTTGCGATTTTTCGTCCAAAAAATACACGAAATAAAATGAAAACGATATATTTTAAATTAATTTCGTTTTTTATTTATTTCGTAATTAAATTTCGTTAATGGTTTTGTGTTCTGCCAAAACGAAAAAAAAAATAAAATAAAACAAAAAATACCTATGTGCATTACTAAAACCAGAAATCACGATGGCAGCAACAAGGGATGGAAATGGTAATAACAGCAAATAAATAAAAAGTCACAATAAACAATTAAATAAGTCATTGATGCTCCAAGAGTTTATGCCCCGAGGGAGTAAATCTTTTTACCCGTTCTCAACCTATTACGGCGCTGGTCAGTTTCAGGCCGCGTAGACCCAAAAATGACTACGGTTGGCCGGAACTGGGGCCCGGGTTGCCGACTCGCTCTGCTGTATCCTAATGCCTAGTTCTCACAACCTTCATGTAGCTCAGGCTAAGGACTTAGCCTATGTATAAGGGTTGTGAGAACACACTAGATGGTGGTCAATGTCAAATGTTAGCTTTGGTTAGGTAGCCTTGGTTACCTATATGTAGCCTAAACATTATTTAGTGTGAATGCAAAACAAAGTGAACTTGATCGTATGCCACCTGGTGGTCATAAATCTGAATAGAAAATGGCATCATTCATTTTCTATTTCCATTGTTAGAATCAATTTTCTATTTGTTAATTTATTAAAATAATTTAAAATTATCAATTGTTCTTTATTTAATTACTTATTTCCATAAACTATAAATCATCAACCTACTTACAATTAAAGTATGTTGCATTTAGTGTGTTGAATGAAGACTCATGCAATTCAATTTCGTTAGTATGGACAATATCAGCCATTTTCCCTCCAATTATGTATACATTATGCAGGCTATACACCACATAATGGCCAGTGCCAAATTTGTAAAAATGAAATAAATATGCTGTAGTGAGCGCCACCTTTAGGCAGGTCACAATGCCCAAATATGTTGCTAACATGTGAACAGTCGTTTAGCCAAGGCTATATTAGCCCGAGCTACAAGAAGGTTGTGAGAACTAGGCATAACCGACCAGAGATGGTCAGCGCCTTTTGACCTCAAAAATTATAACCAACCCTTAATCTAGCATCTGCAGGTTTTTGTGAGCAAATTCAATACTTTCCTGGTGATTATATGTACTAATTTTTTCAAAGTATTCTAATGTTCGTTTGAAGTGGGGAAAAACAGGCTGCTTTTTCGTGGTAACGAAATATAAGAAATCTTTCGTCATGAAAAAAAGATAAAATATCGTAACAACACTTGTAAAATTAGACTGAAAATACAAAATAATTTTAAATATATATCGTATTTTTAATGTATTTCGTATTTTCTAACATTTCGTTTTGCAGTGCCCAAAGCATCTATTATTAATATTACATTATATTATATACTACAGAATATTAAATTATTATAAGGTATTTAACAATAACTCATGTGTTTTTTTATTTTTTTTTTTTAATTCACAAATAACACAACTAGCAGATGTTTTCCAATGATATCTTTTTTGTTATATTCTAATAATATATGAATGAAACAATCTTTTCCACCAAAATCTGCCGGACAAAAGACCAACGAGCCAATGGGTTTCCCACGGTGGAACCCACGGCAAGGTCCCGCCGTGAAACTGGTGGGTAGTATTGGCTGAACCAGACGGAAAAGGACGGTGCAGATTTCCCCGGAAACCCCACTCTCCGTAGTGACTTCCCCAAATAAACGCACGGACACAGTGTGTAAAAGTAAATATAAATACAAATTTAATTACACTTACTCAGTGTAACCATCTACAAAATTGCTGGCTACTTCAGCCTGCTGAAGACCGTTACACAATACAAGTAAATAAACAAGAAAACAATGATGCCATTCCCTGGAGGTCTGTCTTGGTCTCTGCTGCAAGGTGATATCTTTCTTGATGCCCACTCTGCACGGTCCAGGATCATGGCCGGCCTGGCCATTAAATCCCCTCCAAGTAACTCCACCTTGTGGTGGACAGTGCCAACATCTGACCTCTCACTTATTGACTTCAATAGGAAGAGACCTGCTTGCTCTAATATGGCGTCTGAGTGGCTGCCTACTCTATGCAGCCTCGCAGACTACCATCAGGATTTAGCCTTCTCCTTCCAGTTAAGGAAGGGTGGAGACTGGGTCGTCACAATAATAATAATATTAATTTTTGTTATTACTTAAGTTAATTATTATTAAATTAAATAAATATTAACCCCCGTTTGTCTCTCGTTCATTCCTTCCCTGTATGTGTAACACTACAAACAAGGACAAAAACCTTGAAGCACATCAGAATTTATATAAATTTAAATGAACCGCTTTTTTCATGGGCATCTTCATGTTACGCAACCCCCCCCCCCTCGATCCATGCCCTAAAGGAACATTTGCCCTAAAACCATTTACCTAAAAGGAACATTTGCTCTGAAACCACTTGCCCTGAAACCATCTGACCTAAAGGAACATTTGCACTAAAACCATTTACCCTAAAGGGACATTTGCACTAAAACCATTTACCCTAAAGGGACATTTGCACTAAAACCATTTACCCTAAAGGGACATTGCCCTAAAACCATTTACCCTAAAGGGACATTTGCCCTAAAAGCATTTGCCCTAAAACCATTTACCCTAAAGGGACATTTGCCCTAAAAGCATTTGCACGAAAACCACTTGCCCTTAAGCCATTTACCCTAAAGGAGCATTTGCCCTAAAACCACTTAGATTTAGACTACTCATTAGGTGAATATCTCTAGAGCAAATGATTTTAGGGCAAACGTCCTTTTAGGGCAAATGGTTTTAGAGCAAATGTCCTTTTAGGGCAAAGCTTTGTCTGTCTTGTGTATAACAATGTACACACAAGGACAAAAACTTAATCACATCGGAATTTATTTAAATTTAAAAGAATCGGTTTTTTCTCATGGTCAACTTTGTTTCACTCTCCCGATCCAAGAACCCAAACAATAGTAAGGACAGGAAAGTAAACTGGGTGGTGCTGGCCACCACGGAGTCCCCCTCACCGATGGAGACGGATGAAGATCTGGCAACATGACAAGGACTACGGCGCAATGCACGGTTTCGCTTCACACCAGTGCGAGCTACTAGCCGAACGAACGGAGAAAGAGCAGTGATTACTCCTCGTAATTTCCCTTCCCGTGGTAGACTCCCACAAGAAATTAACGCGGACACAGTGTAGTGGTAAAAAAAATAAACTATATTTAATAAACACTCAGTGACATAAAGTTACGTAACTACTGGCCCACTTAGCCAGCAGGATAATGGTTACACGAACACAATAAAACTAAAAGTAAACAAACGATGCCAATGTCGCTGACCTGGAGGCCCACCTGGCCTCCAGCAGGTTGTTGCCTTGTAGAAAACACCACTACACACTGCCCCGATATATTTGCTGGCCTGGCCATTATAAACCCCCTTGGCAACTCCACCTGGGGGAAAGTGGTACCATCTGATTTCTCATCCATTGAACTCAATGGTGAGAGACATGCAGGCATCAATATTGCAACTGCCTGGCTGCCTACTTTAAGCAGCCTAGCAGACTCCCACCAGGAATTTGTGTGCTCTTCCAAATAAGTGGAAGGAGGCAGGCCAGGTCGTGACACAAGACCGATCGAAAAGAACTGTCGCACAATTACAGGTGATACTTATGGATGTTTGCAGATAAGTTTTTTTTTTTACCAATAGTAGTAATGCCTTGCCGTGATGAAGATGGACGACATTTTGAAAACTTGTAGTGCTTCATTTAAACATAAAGTATAGGCTACCTAATCTTTAGTATAGAGTTAGCGAAATTTCGTACGAAATGATTTTTACGAAATGCAAAATAAAGATTGCGAATAAAATGATCACACAAATCTCGAAATTATTGAATTATTTCGTAGATAATTTTGTAGAAACGATATAAATGCGCATGCGCAGAAAGAAGCAGTGTAACATCATTTGGGAAACTAAAAAACGATGCCATTTTTTCACCGCTTCGATGGAAAACGATGTCGATCCTGAAAGAATGACCACTTCTATATGAAAGGTTGCTGATTAAGGTTAACTGCAAATGGTTTTAAGGCAAATGTCTTTAGGGCAAATGTCCCACAACCTATCCTAAGTTTACCATGTTTGGGTACCAGCGTTTTATCCAATTTTTTGTCTGAACGGCAGGGTTGGCTGTTTTAAAACATTTTGTTTAAAACAGGCTGTTTAAAACATGTTTTAAACAGCATGTTTTAAAAAAAAACCATTGTTTTAAATCAACCAATTTTTAAAGAAGTGTGCCAGTTAAATATTGATGAACTTAAAATCATACAATCATGGTGATTTCTATGTACAGACTGAAATTAGATTAGATTTATAGAATAAAAATGCCATTCACAAGCACAACCAAAATGCTGGTCACTTTTGAATAGCTAGAGGAAGTGATCAGATTACACTGTGAAACCTTAGACTATTACTTTACTGGACTGGCAACTCCCGAAATTTTGTGTTGGACAGTTTTGCATCATCGTGACATAGTTTTCGAAGTGGCGCCTCTAGCGGGACTATGGTATATGAACATGAATACTGTAAGTGAAGTTTTAGACGAGTTCATTTTGTAGCTATGTAGGGTGTATTTTTATATATCAGTATAAAAAGTATGGCCGATAAAGAACTACACAGGCATAGCCTCCTATAGATACTATCTATGTGAGGCTATAGGAGGCTATGACACAGGCAATTAGAAATCGGGAGGGACAAACAGAAGTTCATTCACTGGCGTAGAGAGGGGGCAGATGTGACAGATTTGTCCTGGGTGCCGAAATGTGGGGCTGTGATAAAAATAAGGGCTTATACTTATAGTATGATTATAAATATAACATTGTCCCAAATCCCACTGACCGTGTTGTCAACTTGGCATAATTAGGCACCCTATAATAGTATTACTGTTACTGTATAAGACCAGAAACCCTAGGAACGTTCCTAGCTATGCCACTAATTTCATTTGCTCTTCTAATAAATTCACCACACACTACACGACAAGTCACCAACTAGTATCCCAATTTCAATTCGAAAAATTAAACGTACGAATTTAACAAGAAAAGCATTATTTTAATAAAAAACATTTTTTCTTAAATAAAACATGTTTTTTTTTAAAAAACATGTTTTTTTTCCAACCCTGCTGAACGGTTTCTATGGTAATAAATTAAAATTTTATTTGTTTATATACCATATGACCTTCAATTTTCTTGTACCAGTTGTGACGAGGCTGGCCCTTTAGCACCACCATTTTGTGATGGCGCTGGCTCTGAACCAGCCCCTTGTTTAACTGCACGCAACATTCAGATAGTTCATGTGACTCACCTATCACTTAGTCTCTCGATGTACAGTCGTGCACAAAAAGACTTCTCTGTTTTAGTCGGGGCCGAACGTGGCACACCTCACTCCTCGAGTTGGAACACACTCAGTCTCGACTCGGGAATCTTTGGTATAGTTGCATAACAGGCTCGACGATCCTGGTCCTCTTTTAGCCTGGGTCTGAAGGAGCCAATCAGAGGTACTCAGAAAGTTTCTGTGGGCTTCTGTTGGTGTGGAAACTGCTGGCTAAAGTTTCTTTCATAGCTATATTTAATGAAAGAAAATAAACTCACACAACACTTTTGAGGTATAAAAGTTCTCTTCATAAACACTGTACTGTAACATGGTTATAATACTTGAAATTGAAGGTACAATTTACTACTAAAATTCTTGAATATTACATTCACTCTTAAGTTCACTAAGTCTGTTCAGAACTACTCTCTGAAAACTCTGACTTCGCTCCTTGAAACCTGTTTACTCGAAAATCTCTAATCGAAAACTATTCGAAACTCGGTAATCGACCTCTAAACTCGAACTGTCCTAAAACATATTTGGCACGGCACTTTCTTTCTATCTCAAAGGAGGGGCAACTGTCACCTCAGGGCTCAATGACAGGCCAACTGGGCCAATCAGTGCCCTGGGCTGAGAATATTACCTTTTAAGGAAAGGCATTTTTGGGACTTATCCCAATTTCTCACGGTTCATCTTGGTTCCTCGAAATTGATTTGGAATGCGGGCCACCCAAGTCTCTCGACATCTGTGCTCTATGGGGTGCCATCCTGACATGAGGGAATTTCTATGGAGTGTTCCACTAGCATATTTATACAGGGTGTCACACAGTTGACTTTCCTTGAATTCTGTTGCCTTTTCAGTCTGTAGGCCTACAATGCACTTGGATTTGACAATAAATGTGTGCAAACTCTCGATTGGCATATAAATCTATTTTCATAGTGATATGTTCGAATTAGATTTGGCTGTCTTTGTGAAAACACTAAAATTATTTTTTTTTTTTTAAATTCATAGTGCCGTTGGTAAGACGTGTTTATTGATCAGTTACACGACAAATGCCTTTCCTGGAGAATATATCCCCACAGTGTAAGTATCTTTTGTTATATTACATTACATTTTTGACTCTTGAGTAGATACCGCGAATTAAGAGGCTACATCGCAAAATGACTTCGAAAGATCTCCACAAGGAGCGCTAGCATCGTTTTTCTATTGAGCCCATAGACCCGATGTTAAAGAATAAATGTTAATTTTTAAAATACAGAGTCGCGGCAATATGTTTATTTTTCATATTTAAAGTTGTCCAATATTAAGTTTCCAAAGTGCAATGTACTGTACACCTTAAATATCTTTAAAAATTGTCAAAATACGTTCAGTGTCGGCCTTTGGGGGTGGTAGGGTCGTGCAGCGCACATGAGGGCGCCAAGCGAGTTTTGGGTCGAAACATTTTCAGTTTTTCACCTTGTGAACAGAACAACTCGACCTTTGTCCAGGTCTACAATGTCCAGGGTGGCAGTGATTTAAATCACATTGATTTAAATCATGATTTAAATCAAATGATTTTTTTTAAAAAAATCAAATGTTTTTTTTTATAAAATATTCATATTTATTTAAACATTAAAATTATACAATAAAATAAAACAGTTCCCAGCATTTTTCTCTATGTTTTTTATAAAATAAAGTCCGGTGGTAGTCCTTTCATTAATGCATTATTTTTTCGGAAGATATACTTGAGGAAGTATCCCCCAATTGACTGGGGGAAATCAGGGACAAATACTGTAGATATGAATAGTAATAGTAATCTATTTAAGAACCTCAGAGGGAAACCGTTTTAAGTCACAAAACCTAAATTTTACAGTGGAGGCATTTGAAAGTTTTTCTCTTCATTGAAGGAATAGGACTTAACATGGTATACCACCATCTAGCAGCCAATGTGTAAAATTGTGGACTTACCACTGTTTACCGCTGATAGAACTGGACAAGCTGTTTAAAAAATACAAATTTTACATCTTATGAAGATGTAAAATCGTGTTTTGTTTTTTTAAAAGTGACTTAACACAGTTTATCTCTGAGGTACTGATTTGCTTTGGGAACTGAAAAGGCTGCAAAAGCTCGTGTTCACTTTTAGAATGTTAAATTAAAAGTGCTTGAAACTTATTATTTTCAAATTTGAATGTTTATTAACATTTTCTTCTTAATTTGCAATTATTTTACTAACAACTTAACGATTAAAATGTTATTATTACTCATTTTTGCAAACATCGTCATAAAAAAAATTTAATATTTCATGTAAATGAAAAAAAAAATCAAAAAAATCTGATTTAAATAAAAAAAAATCAAAAAAATCAGCCACCCTGACAATGTCACAAAACAGACTTTCCAGTTTAGGAACTCTATCCATTAAAAATGAAATCGCCGAAAATCTCTACTTTTCTCCTCTATAATTAAAAATTTTGCCGATAAAAAGACCAGATTGGCCAACTTTTAATTTTCAGATATTAATTAAACTTAAGTTTAAAATTTTCTTTCTGATTTTTGCACTAGGTTGTCATTTTTTAATCTAAAACTAATATGGGTTTCTCTGTGGACATAATTCAATGTGTTTTTTGTCCTAACAATGAAGCAAATATTTTCATTTTCTCATTATGAATGGGTCGCCTTGAAAAAATCTGCCCCAGGGCGCCAAGGAGGCTAAGGCCGGCACTGAATACGTTCATTCTGGTTTTTGTTTTTTTCTAGTTTATAATAAATTAATTCACAATACATGAATACTTATAAAAAAATTGTTTGATCGAATAGAAAAAAAATATTATATCGGAGCGGAGCTCATGGAAATGAAATTCAGTCTGGGGGGAAAACAAAATCATTTTTGTCAAAATAAACTCGGAGGAATTTATTTTATAAAAGGAGGTGGCGTGCAGTTAGAATTATAGTTAACATTGCGGACTTTTTTTTATTTTAATAAAAGGTTTGATAATTACTCTGCAAATGTTATGGTCGATGGCAAACCCATTAATTTGGGGCTATGGGATACGGCTGGTCAAGAAGATTATGACAGGTTAAGGCCCTTGTCGTATCCACAGACAGTAAGTACATCTGTTATCTTATTTCTGTATTTCTTTGCTAGAGCTGTCAAATCAATTGCATGGTTAATTCTCTTATATGACCGGTGTCACATTTAAGAGTATTACAAAAGAACAGGAAATAGCCATTTTATTTCTTTCGAAATGTACTTTTAATGGCTCTTACACGATTAATCTATTTGAAAACTTTAATATGATATAATTCTTGCTATTGAAAAACGAGTACATGAAATTCCAAAAGAGAGAAGTAAAAAAAATTAAATAAGCATGTCGGGCAACTCTTGTGTTTATATCAAATGGATTATAATTGAGCATTTACAGAAAAGGAAGTGTGCGACTTGAGTCAAGTGTGTTCGCTTTAAAAGGCTACATCACAAAATTACTTCGAAAAATAATCTTCAAAAAAGAGCGCTAGCATCATTTTTCTATTGAGCCCATAGATTCAATGTTAAAGAAAAAACGTTAATTTTTAAAATACACAAGTCGCGGCAATATGTTTATTTTTCATATTTAAAGATGTTAAACATGAAATTGTGGTAGCAACCTCTAACTTTTTAAAGTATTTGGGCTACCCTAGTGTTGATGCACCTTGACATTGAACATTAAATTCTATCAATATCCAAGATGTGAAGGTTGCGAGGCATGTTGAAAAAACTTAGGTGTGAGCTTTTGACGTCGACCTTATAAAAATACCAACTTGATAATGATGTTTTCTGCAACTCGTTTCTTCTCCTGATCGCGCGGTGACCGCACGAAGAAGATTCGAGTTACAGAAGTAGTCGGATGGCGATCGATTGTGATCATCCTTCTGTGCAGGGGTGTAATCTTTGCAGAAGGATGGTGGCCATCTCTCCTGGTCGACGCTGATATACATCTTCCTTTGTTGTTGCCAATTGAAGATGTTGTAGCTGCTCCAGGATCTGTATGTCTCCTTGCCTTATGGTGTCTCCGGCCTGTTTAGAGAAGTATTAGTTTCCAAACATAAAGACAACGCAGTTTCTCATTGTAACGCTTTTATTCATCCGTGCTCAGAAACATCATGAGTACAAGAATGAATATTGTTGATTAAAGGTGCGTCCTTATGCCCATGATGTGGTACGGATAAGAATCTACATAATACAAACAAAGTTGAGCAAAGAAAAGGACCATGAACAAAGAGGAACATAGTCCTTTTATACCTTCGACCTGTGTGCACGTACGAGGTGTAACCAGGTTCAAGTGACCATTGTCCTAAGAGTATCAATCCACCACTTCGATATAACTCAGAAGTATGAGTCAGAGAGGAGGGAGGGAGAAGCAGGAGTTGTTTACCCCCCAGGCTATGTTTTTGGCGGGATCGGGAGTTACTGGGTGTTACATATGTGAAAACATTGTCAATGAGTTCATGACTGGGCAGTTGGTACCAACCACTTACCCAGATGGGTAATTGAAATATGGTTTGCTTTTAACTTTGTGTTTCTTTTTTCAGGATGTCTTCCTTATTTGTTTTTCTCTGGTGAATCCGGCATCCTTTGAGAATGTGAGAGCAAAGGTATGTTCTATTTAATCGTTATCTACGTGTTGGTCGTTTAGCCCGGGAAGTTTAGGGTATGACTTTAAACATTTTCCAAAATGCTATCGCACACGTGCTACAGGTTTGTGGTGGGGAGGGTGGACTTTTGGCAGTATGTTGTAGACGTCACAAAATTTGCTTCATTTGGAAAATGTTATAGAGACCATTACCTCCAGAAATTTCTTGTCAAAATTTTGTCAAGAATTATTCAAAACGATTTTTAAAATTTAAAATAAGTCATTAATATAATTTAAAAAATTAAAAATCAGTTGACTTCATGTACGAGGGTGGTCTGGAAAGTATCCGGATTTTTATTCCTCTCGATCTGATAATGAATGGACGACCGCATACATGCATGGAATGTTTTCTTTGGCCTGTGCGCAAGCGCTGTGCACGTTGTTGTGTGTGTTCTTGTTAGTTTGCTCATGCGCGGTAACATAAACAGCAATGGCGGATACCGTTGGTTTTGAACAAAGAGCTTTGATAAAATTCCTTACTAAAGAAGGTGAAATTGCCGTTAATACGAGATCTCTTCGGTCCCTTGAAAGACAGTCTGCGTGGACATCACTTTGAGACCATCGACGATCTTAAAACCGACGTCCGTCGCTGGATTCGAAACACTCCTGCAGAATTCTACGCACGTGGGATGGATTCACTCGTGCAGAGGTGGAGGAAATGCATCGTGGTGAACGGGGACTATGTCGAAAAGTGAATATGTCTGCTAATATGACTCATATACATATGTGTCGTCCACTATAATACGGTTGTATATCATATCGTTATGTATGTATCGTTTGAATAAAAAAATCTGGATACTTTCCGGACCACCCTCGTAAATAAACTTTATCGGATAGATGCGCCACCAAACAACAGACATTGGCAACAAAACCTCCCCAAAGTCTACTCTACTCGAATTCTGATGTATTGTCACCAGCTCACATTACTTTCATTTGAATTTAATGATTGAATTATTCCACATGGAAGGTTATATTGAGTTGAATATGAATAGGGAATACATGTATTTGATTAAGGAATTCTGGAAATGTGAGGTGACAACCTTTGCCACAAAAATGTGGGGGGGACTTTCGTTTTTAGAAATTTAAAATGGCGTCGTTTGCGTGACTCATGAAAAGTCACTTCATTTTTAGGTTTTCTATGGTTTTATTGACTTATTTTAAAATTTAAAAATCGTTTTGACAATCGTTGGGTAAGTCTTGACAATATTTTGAAAAGAAATTTCTGGAGCTAATGGTCTCGTTAAGGTAAGGCCTGTTTTTGTTCCTAAAGTTCCTGGGCTAATTGTGTTTTATGTAGTGTGTCACTGGTTTTTTTTTTATAAACGTATACTTTTTTGAATTGTGGGTTCAGTGGTACCCAGAAGTACGTCATCATTGTCCGAACACGCCCATCATTTTGGTTGGCACTAAGTTGGATCTTCGGGACGACAAAGAAACGATTGAGAAACTGAAACAAAAGAAACTTGCTCCCATCACATATCCTCAGGGTCTAGCGATGGTCAAGGAGATTGGTGCCGTTAAATACCTCGAATGCTCTGCACTGACGCAGAAGGGACTGAAGACGGTTTTCGACGAGGCGATCAGGGCAGTCCTATGTCCACAGCCGAAGCCCAAGAAAAAGACACATTGCATCTTGTTGTAATACTTGTTCGTACGTATTCGGTCAAGTTTCTTGTTTTGTTGCTCTTCTGTATCTTCCTCTTTTTTTCTTCTTCTCTCTACGGTATTTCAACCCCATTTTTTTTTTTATAAACTTTTGCTCATCTCCGCTAATTCTGTTCAATGCCGCCAGCATATTACATATAAGATGTTGGACCTAACTACAATTTGCTATGAAATGGAAAATCGACAATTCGATATCTTGTCGAGATTTTTTTTTATCGACAAACATGAAAAAGAAATCCACGATTGAAAACAAATTGTTTTATATATTTTCTTTCATCACTACGAGAAATAAAGTAAAGTAATCGTAGACACACTATTCAAGAAGATATTGATCTTGTGTGGAAAAAATTTACGTGTGTGGTGACCAAACATCATGAAATACTTTGCTTCCCTATGAAGATACTTTTATTCCCCCCCCCCAAAAAAAATAAATAAAAGGCCAAAAAAAAATAGATGTAAAATTTACAAAACTTGTAAATGAATTTTTATGATGAAAGTTGCAAATTTACAAACGAAAAATCGTATTTTTTTGGTGTGTGCAACGAAGGAATTAGAAACGAACAGAAATCATATATAATTATAAGTTAAGAGGCTACAACACTAAATTACTTCGAAAATAAAGAGCGCTAGCATAGTTTTTCTATTAAAGCCATAGACCCGATGTTAAGGATGAAACGTTAGTTTTTAAAATACACAAGTCGTGGCAATATATTTATTTTTCATATTTAAAGTTGTCCAATATTAAGTTTTCAAAGCGCACAATGTGCATCTTAAATATATGCTGATCGAGTGATAGAATGACAAAAAATTGGTAAGTGCAGTTATATTTTTAAAAACTGTTTCAAAATCGCGAATTTCTAACTTTTACGTTAAACTCCATTGAGTACGCGCTCATAAGCAAAAAAACATCCACTAAAATGCTCGTAAAAATAATGTTACAAAATATTTTTATGTATTTATACGAGCATTGTTAATGGATGTTTTTGTTTGCGAGCGCGTAGACATAAGAGTTAGAAATTTGCGATTTTGAAATAGTTTTTAAAAAATAGAACCGCGCTTACCAATTTTTTGCCATTCTATCACTCGATCAGCACATATTTAATTTGCATATTGCACTTTGAAAACTTAATTTTCGACAACTTTAAATGTGAAAAATAAACGTATTACCGCGACTGCATTTTTAAAAACTAACGTTTCTTCTTTAACATCGGTTCTATGGGCTCAGTAGAAAAACCATGCTAGCGCTCTTTGAGTAGATTTTTCGAAGTAATTTAGTGATTTAGCCTCTTAAATGTACACACAGAATTGTACTTTGTGGGGCTGTGTATAATATATTAGTCTTTATTATGTGGATCGTAAAAAAAACCTTATTTTTATGCATCCAAATTTTATTGACTTGTTGTTAATTTAGTTAGAGATTACTAATTGTATTCTAAATAGAATTTTAATAACATTTTAGCTAAATAAATGATGCTTAATTATTATGGATCTTTGCAACTTTGAAGCTGCAGATAAGCAGTGAAACACATAATATGGGAATAATTGGTTCAGAATATCTAGATAGAAAAAAAATATAGAAAACCCATACTGTTCTGTACACAACAACAGTGCATTGGATTTGGTGTTTTCTATTGGATTGACTCCAATCCAGATATTTATTGGCAATTGCCAAACCAAATCCCAAAATCCCAACATCTAAAATTTTACCTAATCCACATCCAAATCTGACGACAACAAAGATTCAAATCCAAATCTCAATTTTTTTCTAATTTATTTTTTGTTACATTTTACAATATTGTTAAAATGTAAAATATTTTCTTGGCTATAAATATAAATAAACAAAAATTCTTGAATGTAAAGCCATAAAAGACTCAGCATCCAAAAAGGGAAAACAACAGTCAAAATCAACATTTTATACTATTTAACATACTCCACCGAAAGACCTAAATAGTTTGATGGGTTTCTCTTTTCGGAATAGTTTTAGGGCAAATGACCCTTTAGAGCAAGTGATTTTAGGGCAAATGACCCTTTAGAGCAAGTGATTTTAGGGCAAATGACCCTTTAGAGCAAGTGATTTTAGGGCAAATGACCCTTTAGAGCAAGTGATTTTAGGGCAAATGACCCTTTAGAGCAAGTGATTTTAGGGCAAATGACCCTTTAGAGCAAGTGATTTTAGGGCAAATGACCCTTTAGAGCAAGTGATTTTAGGGCAAATGACCCTTTAGAGCAAGTGATTTTAGGGCAAATGACCCTTTAGAGCAAGTGATTTTAGGGCAAATGACCCTTTAGAGCAAGTGATTTTAGGGCAAATGACCCTTTAGAGCAAGTGATTTTAGGGCAAATGACCCTTTAGAGCAAGTGATTTTAGGGCAAATGACCCTTTAGAGCAAGTGATTTTAGGGCAAATGACCCTTTAGAGCAAGTGATTTTAGGGCAAATGACCCTTTAGAGCAAGTGATTTTAGGGCAAATGACCCTTTAGAGCAAGTGATTTTAGGGCAAATGACCCTTTAGAGCAAGTGATTTTAGGGCAAATGACCCTTTAGAGCAAGTGATTTTAGGGCAAATGACCCTTTAGAGCAAGTGATTTTAGGGCAAATGACCCTTTAGAGCAAGTGATTTTAGGGCAAATGACCCTTTAGAGCAAGTGATTTTAGGGCAAATGACCCTTTAGAGCAAGTGATTTTAGGGCAAATGACCCTTTAGAGCAAGTGATTTTAGGGCAAATGACCCTTTAGAGCAAGTGATTTTAGGGCAAATGACCCTTTAGAGCAAGTGATTTTAGGGCAAATGACCCTTTAGAGCAAGTGATTTTAGGGCAAATGACCCTTTAGAGCAAGTGATTTTAGGGCAAATGACCCTTTAGAGCAAGTGATTTTAGGGCAAATGACCCTTTAGAGCAAGTGATTTTAGGGCAAATGACCCTTTAGAGCAAGTGATTTTAGGGCAAATGACCCTTTAGAGCAAGTGATTTTAGGGCATTTAAATGACCCTTTAGAGCAAGTGATTTTAGGGCATTTAAATGACCCTTTAGAGCAAGTGATTTTAGGGCATTTAAATGACCCTTTAGAGCAAGTGATTTTAGGGCATTTAAATGACCCTTTAGAGCAAGTGATTTTAGGGCATTTAAATGACCCTTTAGAGCAAGTGATTTTAGGGCATTTAAATGACCCTTTAGAGCAAGTGATTTTAGGGCATTTAAATGACCCTTTAGAGCAAGTGATTTTAGGGCATTTAAATGACCCTTTAGAGCAAGTGATTTTAGGGCATTTAAATGACCCTTTAGAGCAAGTGATTTTAGGGCATTTAAATGACCCTTTAGAGCAAGTGGATTTTGGGCAATTGTATATCCTTTTTTCACTATGGTTTCGAGGCTATTTGGGACTCATCGAGCTATTTTGAGTTATTTTGTTAAAGGGCCTAGGGACCATGTTTGAGTCACAAGCAGGATGTAACTACCTACATCTTTTTCGAGACAGTCAGGCATGCGGTTAACATGATTACATAAAAAACGAAATGTTCTCAATCACTTTTCTTTCTTGTTTTTTTTTTAAAGCGAATATATTTATTAAATACAAATCAAATACAAATCATTTTAATTGAAATGCAAATGAAATGAAATCAATAAATTTTCTATAAAGATAAATCCTAATCCATTCCTTTTCACCCTAAATACAAACCTCCAAATCCAATGCACTACCAGTGCACAACTACTCCAGCTACGCAGAAAAATTTGACTTTGGAAAACATAAAAAGATACATACGTTGTTGTGAAGCTCATGAAACGTGAGTTAACTTGGATTCAATTTAGTTGGGAAAGCGGCAGGGTTCAACAAAATTGAATATAGATTGTCACTTTTTTATGAAGTTTTGATTTGACTAAATATTTCAACCAATGGTCCTATGAACTTAATAGTTGCCCAGCATGTTACTCTTATCATTAAAACCAACGAAATTATGTAACTATTGTCATGTGACATTGTTTTCAATAAAGGAAATCGTCATCAGCTGGTCGTTAATATCTTTTGTGATTGGTTGTAAACCTTAAATTTTAAACAAAAATTGGAAAGGCTGTCTACGTATTGTTATGTTTAGCACAGGTTGTTGAAATGTTAAGCTAGCTTTATAATCATATTACTTTTTTTTACCAGAATATGGTGCCACTGCAGTCGCTATTACTATGCTCCATATTCGGGTTGAGACATTTGCCCTAAAGCCATTTCCCTAAAGGGACACTTGCCCTAAAGCCATTTCCCTAAAGGGACACTTGCCCTAAAGCCATTTCCCTAAAGGGACACTTGCCCTAAAGCCATTTCCCTAAAGGGACACTTGCCCTAAAGCCATTTCCCTAAAGGGACACTTGCCCTAAAGCCATTTCCCTAAAGGGACACTTGCCCTAAAGCCATTTCCCTAAAGGGACACTTGCCCTAAAGCCATTTCCCTAAAGGGACACTTGCCCTAAAGCCATTTCCCTAAAGGGACACTTGCCCTAAAACCATTTGCCCTAAAGGGACATTTGCCATACAACCACTAGCCCTAAAGGGACATTTGCCATACAACCACTTGCCCTAAAAAGATATTTGCCCTAATGTGTAGTGTAAATTTAAGTCATTTGGCGTTTTTGCGTGCCTGCTGTGTGCAGAACCTATTTAACATACTTCACCGAAAGACACTAAACCGTATGAAAAGATGGAACAAAGTGGTTTAGGACAAATGTCCTTTTAGGGCAAATGTCCTTTTAGGGGAAAATGGTTTTAGGGCAAATGTCTTTTTAGGAAAAATAGTTTTAGGGCAATGTCCCTTTAGGTCAAGTGCATTTAGGGCAAATGTCCCTTTAGGGCAAATGAACGTTTATTGTTTTCAAAACTAGAATGATAAAAGATTATGCTAAGTTTTTTTTCATGGCAATATCTTAAAAAAATAAACATTTTATAGCAATTTGAAACCTGTTTGGTTTTAAAACAATCTGAATTTTTCGTAATGTTTCTGCCAGAAACGTTCGCTTCAAAAATGTAAATTATCAAAACACTATGTGGTGGTGGACGAGACCTACTATAGAACACAATAGCCACACAGGCGCGCCATCTGGGAGAACAAAATAACAAAATAAATATTTATAAATCCACCTTAAGCTACATCACAAAATTATTTCGAATAATCTCCACAAAGAGCACTAGCATTGTTTTTATTTTTCATATTTAAAGTTGTCCAATATTAAGTTTTTAAAGTGCAATGTGCACTTTAAGTATATGCTGATCTAGTGATAAAATGACAAACAATTGGTAAGTGCGGTTATAAAAACTACTTCAAAATCGCGAATTTCTAACTCTAGCGCTTGTAGGCAAAAAACATTAAAATGCTCGTAAAATACCTAAAAATAATTTAAAAAACCACAATTAAACCACAGTGAAGCCAACACGTTGGCGCAGTTGCTGATTTTTTTAAATTATTTTTACGAGCATTTTAATGGATGTTTTTCTTATTTAGGCATACTCAATGGAGTCGAACATAAGGGTTAGAAAACCGCGATTTTGAAAGTTTTTAAAAATATAACCGCACTTACCAATTTTTTGTCATTCTATCACTCGATCAGCATATATTTCAGGTGCACATTGCGCTTTGAAAACTTAATATTGGACAACTTTAAGTATGAAAAATAAACATTGCCATGACTGTGTATTTTAAAACTTAACATTTTTTCTTTAAGAGCCTACAGTGGAAAAAAATTACAAAAATCTTCGCATGTAGGCGCTTCTTTCTGTAGCTGTAATGTCAACTTGTGACAAAAAATTCACTTTTGATACATTTTTGTCCGCCATCTTTTCTCTTATCGATGGATAGAAGTGGCTATACTTTAATAACGACTCTTTTTTTTTGATAAATATGCACTACTGACAAAAGGTAGAGCAACTTTTGATCTACAATGGTGAGTAATTTGAGTCGTATACAATTAGTGGTCAAATTTTAGGGTATTATGAAACTTATTGTTAGTGGGAAATTTAGATCCTATAAAATGTATAAACTGAGGAGCTTTTGTGGCCTATGGGATTTAACATGGGCTAAAAAATACGAGATTTTAAAATGAAATTAAAAATAGAAAAACTAATTATAAATGTTTACCAACTTATCACTAGATGAGCAATATTGTTATGTAC